>OMKL01053833.1:0-12586 GCA_900302295.1 Parasudis fraserbrunneri | reverse complement strand
TCAGCAACAGGTCTCACCGATGCTGCTTTAGTTTGTCATGGTACACCTCTTTCAAGCTGCTGTGTGGGTCCATGACCTTGGCACGGATGGCAACTGTCTTCTTCATGGCCTGAGACCTCATTCGGTACCTCCTCATCCACTCTGCACTCTCTTGCGCCTTGCTATCCATTAACTCCATTGACTTTCTGTTGAAAAGAGAAAAAAATAAAAAGAATTATGAATGAAAAAGAATTAGTCGACTAACATGTTTTTAGTTGATTTAGTCTGTTAGGAAAAGCAATTTTACATATATTTGTCAATAAAACAGACTAATCAATGAGTTGAGAAAATCCTTTGAATATTAGTCGACTAAGAGTTTCTTGGTCAGGAGCAGAGGTAAAAGATCATGTCGGTACGATCCACTTTACCTGATGGCCATGGAGCGCTTTCTTGCAGCATCAGTAATGTACATGGGTAGTGTGTCTGTGGACAGTGATGTTAAGCCTCCAAATGAATTGCTTCTCTTTAAACAGCTGCTTACTGTTGGTTCCTACAAAAGAGAAGAACCGGTTTTGAAATTCAAAAAAGCTGCTTCTGAAAGCCAAGGTTATAGTTAGCTGGAACGAATGCAAGACCAAAACTGGGCATGAAGAAACATTTCAGTAAACCGAACTAAAAGTAAAAACTGAAGGTTGCGGGGGGAAACAGGAAGAGTCATCTTTTTGTTTCAGTCAAAGCCTAACTGAAGTAACACTCACATCTCCTGTCAATATACTGATACATACTGTACATACATCCTCCCCTAATAATGTCTACTGGTGGATTTAGTTTTTTAACACTGGATACATGAAATACCTATGGTGCTCCTGACACAATAATACATATGGTACTCCTGACACAATCTGCTGATTGTCAAAATACTCAATCTTAAACTGAAACAAAATAAAGTGAAAAGTAAAATGAAGCTATCATTCGTGGGAGAAAAGGAAAGAGACTAAAACGGACAAACTTTGCCTGATACCACATGAAACTAAAAAAAAAAATCAAAACTGAAAATGAAATCAACCTAAAAACTCACAAATCACAAAGCTAGAGCAACCCTGCCGACAGCCTCTGCATAATGAACACAATGCCAAGGTGCTAGTGGTAAAGGCCCAACACAGTGGTGTACCTGGGAGTTTTCAGGGCTCATCCTACTCTTTCTTGCAGGGAGAGTTGACGTCCGCAGGCGGAACGGCTGACACTTTGTCACGTCCTTCATCTCTGCCCTTCGCAGAGCCTCAGCCTGGGAGGCCTTGTGCAGCCTGCTGAAATCAGGGACCTGAGGGTTGATCTTGGGCTGAAAGGTTGGCTTCTCATCCAGGAACGCTAGCATCTCCTTCTTGGTACGCTGCACACAGCTAGGTTCAAGGCTGCTGGTGTGAGTGGGATTCTCAATGGGTGCTGAGGAGTTTCTCAAGGTCTCCTGTGCCCTTGTCTGAATGCGGACCTTTCTGCAAAGCTCCGCCTCTGCAAAAACAGAAAAATTCAGATGGGATAAGAAATCAGCATGTGTCTTCATTTCATAGTGCAGAGTGAGTATATTGGTGGTATCAATGCGTTCATTATGACATTGCATGTTGACATCAACATGGCCGACCCTACAGTACATTTTGTCTGTCAATTCACCTTTCATAGAACTCTATTTTTCCACATTTTCCCACATTAACACCTATTCCAACACTGGACATTCCACAAAACAACATCTTTCAATCAATGAAACACAACCAAAACTCACCTCACAACTCAACTCACCTAGCAAATGTTCAGAGATTGCAGGGTCCCTGACTTCTTTGGGAATAGGTTTCCTAACAACAGCTTTGGCCTTTTGAGTCGGTGCCACTTGGCTTAACATTTCCATTACTATTTCTCTCTTTTCCTCTTCCCTCTCCAGGAAGCTGAAGGGCTTCTGCGAGGACAGCAGGAAGCTCTTCCTCTGTTCATGGCCCAGCTTCCTCTCCTTCTCTCTCATCTTCATCATCTGGTGGAAGAGGGGCAGAGCCACGTGGCTGGGGACAGGGACAGCACGGAACTTCTTCTGACACTCAGACTCAGACTCTTCTTCTTTGCTTCGATGAACAGATTGAGTGTTTGTTAGAGCTTGCTGTTGAAGCTGTTGTGACTCTTTGTAAGTAGCCTTGGAGGTCCTGAGAGAATGATGGGAGACAGCAGTAGAAGACACCCAGGCTGGAGACGCTGAGGCAGGCCTCTCTGACTGTCTGACCTGCTGTGAAGTCCCCTTGTCTGAAGTCAGGGCTGATGTAGAGCTAGATCTCCTCGGACCCACGTATCTTTAGAAATGAAACAATTATGAACGTTTTGGAGTGATAGATGAACTTAATGAAAATAATGAATGAACATGAGCATGATGAAACAGGTCATAAACAGGTCATAAAACTGTAAAGTATCTACATGTACCTGTTCTGCTGGTTGAAAAAGACATCCAGATTTCTTTCAGTACTGGACTCTCTGTCCATGTCTGTTAAGAGCAGGGAGTTCTGATGGATCCTTCTCTCCAGATCCTCTCTCTGTCTCCTCTCTGTCTCTTGCAGCAGTTGCCTGTGGGCCTCTTTCAGGGCCTGGAGTCGCTGCTGGAGCTGTTGCTCTTGCTCTGATCTCAGACCATCCTCCAGAAAGGACATGTTTCTCTGCTCTTGCACACTAGATTAGCAGACAAGCGTTGGACCAAATAGGACTACACCTACAGAAAATATACCACGATATATAACGTTAATAATTTCAAGAAACTTTAATGCTAATAATGCCCGAGGCGAGTTCATACAGGCATGCAAATAAACATTAACAATAACTTATCCCATATCTCTGTTTTACTTTTCTTATTGTTATAGATGGCTAACTATGTAGTTAGCTATCTTTTTTGAAAGCTAGAAGCCCTACATAACGCGAAAAATAGAGCATGCAAGCCGACATTCAAGCCATCTCCAGCTTGTGCACTGGTTACCATGGTAACCAAACATCTGCTCCCTCAACATTGCAAATGTACGGTAAACAGTAGATACCGTATACATAGACAAAGAAATAAAGAAAAAAAGAAATTACACGCTATCACTTTAGTTTCCATACTTAATTTATGACTAATTTAAGATTGTTAATTCTCTTATATGTAATCAAAGAAAAAACAATGACAACCAACCTGGTAGTTAGTGCACGAGACAAATAATATTATCCCGCAGTTGCTCCATTGCTCCATTGCTCTGTGCTCTCTCTAACACTAACAGTCTAATTTATGATTATATCGGATGATCATGTTGCCATAACCAAACCGTAGACATACTTTGATAATAACACATGCAGTTACAGCAAAGATGGTTCATATGGAAGGTAAAAGACCATTGGTTACAGAAGGTATTAACTAGTTCTTCCTTGTCTCTGTAACATTAGCACCATGTGTGGACAAATTAAGTATTACTCATTATTTTGTGATTGGATGAAAAACTACAGGAAGTACTTCCTCCAGCGTTGAACTGTATGTCAACACAACATGGCCGAATTATAGAGGGTGCACACAGCTGCTGCTAATAGGACATATTCAAGGGGAAACGTCTAATCGAAAAACATTCCAACTTCAAAGTTGGATTTGTTTCTAAGGTTTGACATATCCCATTGTGTCTTGAAGATAGAATGCACAGTCTCACTAAAGCGACGTTGGCTTTGAACGGAATAGGCCGACGTTATATTGCAGTTAAACACCTGTCTACTACAAAAATCACAAGTCGAGGATTTGTATGCGCAGAACATGGGGAGAATTCTGGCAAGAATGAAGTTTATGATGTTATTATATCCGGAGGAGGGATGGTTGGATCTGCTATGGCATGTTCCTTAGGTAAGTGATGCACGTATGACTGGCTGCCTGCCTCTGTTGTGTGACCGTGTCAAATCACAGCCCTGCCCTCATCCACACAAATTTGCATTTCTCAAAAGACCCAAAGGAATCTCTGCTAGTTGTTCTCTTTCCAAGGAACTATCAAAATAGTTGACAATGCATTTAAACATCGTTTCAGATTTGGAATTGTGGTTGTTTAATTGATAGTTTAAAGTGCATTTGGTGATGTGTTGCCAAAGTAAGTTGTAATTAACAGAGGCATGTAGCAAGTCCAAGTTTAATTTCTTATTTGCTTGACACCAGCAAAACCGACACTAAAGTGGTGTTAAATCATGTAATCTTATAAACTACTCGAATAACATTGCTCAGCATTATTCTTAAACAACTTCAGACAACTGAAAACAATGATAATAATGTAGATTAAGATAATTTAATACTACAGAATGGTTTCATGCAACGTAAGTCATTTTCTTGGATACATCACTCTTGACAGGCATGGATCCCAATTTAGAAGGGAAGAAGATTCTGCTGCTTGAAGCAGGCAACAAGAAGATGATGGAAAAGGTCCCCGAAGCGTACAGCACCAGAGTCAGTTCTATCAGCCCTGGCTCTGCCACTCTGCTCAGTGGTACAGTACACAGTCAAATACACAGAGAATTTTCCCAATAGAGGTCTTTCATGGAATGTTTACAATGCCCATTTTTCCTTCATGTCGGAAGAAACAACTGTTATAGATAGATAGATAGATAGATAGATAGTTACTTTATTAATCCCCTTGGGGAAATTCACCTGTCCGGTAGCTCTCACAGAACACCAAACCCAAATACACAGTAAAGATAAGTACCCAGAAGTATGTGTTGATATATGAGAAATATATCAACAGAAATGTAATGATATGGTGTTTTATTGCCACAGTGGAACAGTAATATGCTTTTTCAACATTTTACCTTCTCTACCTCTGCACAGAAATTATCATTTTCTTTTGAAAGTGGTTACCTTTGGTTACAGGCAGCCATGTTGGAAGAAAGAGAAATACACAAACATTCAGTGCATGGACTCTATTCTAATATCTGATAACTAGAGATCTGTGCACAGGAAACTTCAACTAACTGTCCAAGGATGAAAGAGACAGGAGCACTCTTATCTGCAGAAGATCAGTATACTCAGACCATAGCTAGGCTGACGTTTGGGCAGAACACCTCTTTCATCATTGGACAGTCAGTCTTGAAGTTTCCTGTGTAAGAAGGCTGTTTAACATGAAAGTCCAAGTTGAACACATGGTCCTTTGCATTGCAAGCTGGCTAAAGCTTTTTGAGGATACTCCTACCATTCAATGTGTAATATGTCAGATCTCAAAGAAAAGTGACTTGATTAGTCAGATCATAAACAGTGAAAAGTAAAAGTAATGGATCAGATTGATACTTGGTAGCAGGAGTCAGAATTGGTATTGGCAGTGAAAAGGTAGTATTGATTCATCCCTAATGAACAGTGTAAAGTACAGTAGCATTAAGTGAGAAGTTGTATGAAGTGTTTGTTTGTATATTGCAGTGTTATGGTTTGTCCAATCAAACGGGCATGGTCATGGAAAGTTAATCTTATCCAATGACAAAAAAGCTCATGCTGTGGTGACCAGGTTCCTGCCTGCGACTAAGCCTATTTGTGGTGTGCTTTTATAAATTGTTCCCACAAAGTAGGCCAGGGATCAGTCCTTGTCTAGTCACACACAGGCTTAGCAAGGATCATATCTGGTTTCCACTGTGCCTGATGTGATCCTCTCAGCTATTCACATCACCTTGAATTTATCTGGGCTCTTTTTCATTTAGATGAACTGACATTAGGACTGGGTGATTTGGAAAAAAATAAATATGATAATCATAAGGACTATATCACAATATCTGCTTATATTTTGAAAAAAGAAATCACGCATTAGATAAAGCATTTGATGTTTATCATATTGGACTGCTTGGTAATGGGTTACAGTATCAAACTGAAAGTATAACTTTCAATTGGCATTGTGTCACATCAGGAACTATTTTGCTTAGACTTTTTAGCATTCATTTAGACAACAAAACACTGATATACAATATAAAAAAAAGAAAAAAAAAGAATATGATAACACAGATTGACAAAAGTACAGATATAGGCTTCTGCCCAGCCCTAAATGACTTTAATCATTCTGTAACATGTCTCCTTGCGATAGTTGCAGAGTGATATTCCAGACAGTGAAAGTGTCTTGTGCACCACACAGGTATTGGAGCTTGGGATCACATCGTAAACATGAGGTGCAAGCCATATCAGAGGATGCAGGTAGGCATCGACCTTTACATGAAGTTTCCTGTTTATCTTTCGTTTTAATGGATGGTATACAAGACAAAAGAGAAGAATGAGACATGCAATAATAGGTCAAGACAGCCAGACTTGAACTTAGAACATTGCAAGAACGAGGGCTGGGATATGTCAATCAGATAACGATAATCATTTGGAGTTTTTTGCCCGATATTGATATATATCACCATATCTGTTCACATATGCAAGAAGATAAATAATCGTATTGCTGTTCATTGCATGATGTAAAGTGTGATATCAAACCAAAACTCTGTATATAATATCCCCTCAAATATTGAAGGTCTAATTTTAAGATAAATTCTGTGTCATTAAGTGGTTGTTATTAATTTAGATGACAGAATTGTACACAACGATATCTTGATATCATAATTTTATCACATTATGATCCCAATACACGATAATACCCAACCCTAGCGGAAACACGGTATTTGCCTTAGCCCACTGTGCTATGGGGCATCCCCCGAAAAATGTTGTGCACTTATTTCCATTCTCCATCAATCATCTCAAACAAACCTTTTACTGTACAATTTAGGGGGAGTAGAATCTGCCCTGCCTCATAGCCTCTACTCAATCATCTAGTTTACTTACCAACTAACACAATGTCATTTCTCTGGGGCATGTCATTGTTCACATTGAAGGCCAACACAGCGTGGTTTGTGAGCAAACATTTTGTTCATTCCCCTGTGCAATTTATGCATCTTTGGAGGGCATTCAAATGCCAAGGCACCGCAAACCCCAAAGGACAGGAGGTACTGCGTTTAAAAAAGACGATACCCTGGTGTAGTGAATGTGCTGGCTTTCTCTGTGGCCACAGCATCTTAGTGTTTATTTATTAAAACCATCTTCATTATGAAGAGTAAATCCACTTGACATTTTCAAATTGGTGCTCCTTCCGCCCGTCTTCTAATTAGGAAGATTCATGTGAAAAATGGGAAGGAGATGAAAGATGAGGTTGGCTGCAGAAAAGTGACCCTGTTTTACAGCTGTGGGCGCAGGCTTGGTCCATCCTGTAAGATGTGGTCGGCGTGTACCAAACACCGGACCGCAGTGCTTCTCTTAGGGCCTAGGATGTCATCATGAAATGCCGTATGGTGATTATGGTGATATACCTCTCCCATAATACCTTCACTGCCCTGCCGCTGTTTTGGCTTGTTTGTCTGCTCATGCAGCTAAGCCATAGCAGTGGAATGCCTTGAGGTTAGCCCTAAATAAGGTCCCTTCCACTCAACAAAAAACTCTCCCCACTTAATTGTCCCCTAAGCATGATGGGTTTACAGTAGTTATGGTACGAATTAGATTTTGTCATTAGGTGGCCATTTTTAACAGGTTGCTAGGATGAGCATGTCATTTAAATCTTGCAAAGAACATAGTAACCCATTCTTTGCAAATGTTGTATGTTTTTATCCTTTATAAGAAAAAAATCCCAAACAATTTGGGGTTAGGTTCCACTAAATCTTTCTTCCCAACCACTTATCACAAGTTGCAAAGCCACCACCATTAGTGGTTTTCTGTAGGGCATACCCCCCCCGCTTTATGGAACATTGGAAAAAAGTAGTGCAGCACATTACTTCAGAATGATGGGGTCTGTCACCATAGTTACAACCCAAGAGGGTATTAATCTTGTGAAAACACTTTCACCCTTCTCTTGTTTAAAGCCCCAATCAGTGGTTGCAGTATGGTACCCCCTGATGAAAAGATGTTTCCTCACTTTTTGCTTTTTAATGATTTATTCAACGGAGACATTATTTTACTCTGAAATAGATTGAAACAAACTTTTGATCCAAGGACTTTGCTATAAGGACTTTCAAGTTATGATGAGTTATGAGAGTGTAAACATTTTTTTATTTTGTTACATGTTAAAAAGTATTTGTCAAAAGTATTGTATGTCAATACACCTAATATGTATATGGCCAAATTAATTGAATTGGAGCTATAGGTCAGATGATTTGCATTGCTTTCATGAAAGAAATTGCAGTTTCCTTTAGGGCTTGGAGGTATACCAAATATGAAGGTATACCGTCATGGATCTATACAAAGGTTTGGATTTTTAGCCTACATATTGTAAAAAATAAATAAATAAATCTATATATATATATGTACACATACTCCATATTTTTAAGTTAATCAAAATAAATTCTTGGAGCAGCCTTAAAAAGTAAAGAAAATTGCCAATTTTCAATGAAATAGCACCGCAACAATTGCATTACAAGATAAAGGCTTAAAAAAGATTTCATATCACATTGTAATTCGTACCGGAAGACTAAATACCGTCAAATACCGTTATACCGTCAAAACTAAGAAAAATATTGTTATATGTTACTTTAGCGATATCGCCCAGCCCTACAGTAATTGCCTTCATAAGCTCCATCTAATTTTAGCTCTTATTTTATTGAGGTGGGTGGGCTGTGAGTAAATATTGACTAGCTCTGTAATGTTCACAAATGTGTTACTTATTATTTGTGTTTCCAAGAAAATGTCCATGAATCCACAAAATGCCATTTTATCCTTCGCCTTGCTAAGCTCCTTAAGTCAAGCGTGGAGCCAGAAGGGTGTTGGTGACCCTCAAGAGATCCTAGCCTGGTGCTTGATGTCAGCTCTACCAACCCCTGGCAGCAGCTGAGCAACTTTGATGTGTTCAGTTCAATGAGGCTGTGCTTCTTTGGCAGGCTATATATAGTGGAACAGGGTGCATTTAAGGATAGAGTTTGTAGACCACAGGGATAATTGGTCTCTCATTTAGGTTTGGGATGCCTGCTCAGATGCCCTGATTACATTCGATAAGGAGAACCTGCAGAATGAGATGGCATACATTGTGGAGAACGACATCATTGTGGCTGCCCTCACCAAGCAGCTGGACAGCCTCGCTGGTAAGAGGACTGCATGAGTTTATGATTTGAACTTAAAAGCCCATGTACTGGGTTTTGTGATCCATCCATATCCCCCCTGTATTCCTGTGACATCCTGTTAATAGACATGGGGTCTGGCAGCTAATGCCACCACATTTGTTCCATCCTGTCCCTGGGATTTGTTTATTTGTAGTTTTCCCAGTGTCTGTTTTTAAAGACTAGTTCAGCTCTTGGAGCCATCCATGTTTTTACTGCTATTTCAATCAAAGCACCACATTTCCTCCAGGACAGTATGAACACTCAGAGACCCAGCGCCATGTGAAGACACGTGCAGTGGTCCAGTGACCTATTTAAAACTGCCATGTGCTCCTGCCTTCGCCACCTCTCAAGTCGCCAAAGTGCTGATGGTGAATAGTGCTGCGTTGTTGTTGACACTAGGCCGACTTTTGTGAGGTTCGCAAATGAAAACGTAGTTCTGACATGTGTTGGACAGTAAAATGACATATTTATAAACAGGCCTCGACATTTTGCGCTGAACAACAGATGTGTGGTTACTGCACGTTTTGCCTCATGTGCATCACGTTTTGGCTTTCTTTTTTCTCATTCTGACCCTGGTGTCGTTCTGCAGAGGCAGGACAGGAGAAGCATGCGCTGCGCCAGCTGGTTTCCTTGGAACTCTGCTCTCCAATCATAGCAAGCCAATATTTGACACTCGTGTTCGGGAACCAGTAGTCGATCTGCGGACGGGCAGCGCTCCAAGTCGGCAACAGCGAGCGTAATTCAGGATCCTTTCATGTCGGAGATGACCGGCTACTGATATTTTTGGAGAAGTGGGAGTTTTAGTGCAAAACCCAACATGCTGGCAGCATGTGCAGAGTGTGGCGTGGTCTGCTTGTAGATAAACACTATTAGTCTGTGCAGTGTGGCAAGCCGAGACCATTAAGAAGATTGTCAAATGTGAGCTCCGGCAGCTCAGCTTCGTCAGGGGAGGAAAAGCAGTGGTGTTTTATGAGGTGGTTTATAGATCTTCCACTGCCTTGGTCATAGCCAAACCTTACTCTTTCTTTTTTCCTTTTAGGAGGGAAAAGTAGCAAAGCCTTGATTAGCGTGTACAATTGTGATGATTCACAGGACCGAGCCTTATTCCTCTGTCATGAAAAAGAAGTGTGGGACTTGTTGACCCGTTCTTTTTAGAGAACATTCTGTGGCCTCTGTGCTAACGACGTCTCTGCCCTGCTTCTCAGATAATGTGAACGTCAAGTACAGGTCCAGGGTGGAGAAATACACTTGGCCTATGTCACACCAGGTGGCTGACTCCATCCCTTGGGTCCAGGTCACCTTGGCCAGTGGCGAGACCCTTCAAACCAAACTACTGGTCAGTCAACAACACCATCACACATGACTGACATGAGTACATACAGACATACATCAATAACAGTAGTTTGATTGTCCTTTTTGAATTGGGTGATTGGTCTTATTTGTGTGTTAACTGTTTTTCAGATTGGCGCCGATGGACCAAATTCAATGGTGAGGCGAGAATCGGGGATACCCACTGTCAAATGGAATTACGACCAATCAGCTGTGGTGGCTGTGCTGCACTTGTCAGAGGTATGCTGTAGTGAACATCACATTTCAACACACATACCGGTACACACACACCACTTTCACTTTGAATTTGAATGAATGAATGAATGAATGAATCATTGCAAATTGGCTGCCGTACACCGGCTCCAAGAACACAACAATTTAAACTATGACTTGTTTGCACACAATACACTTACATTTTACAATACAATACATTTTTAGAAGCCTATGCTATTGGTTACTAACCATGGTCCTTCTATGAAAATCCAAACGTTTTTCTTGTCAGTTATTTGATTTCTGTGAATTTGGCACCAGCCTCCTGTTGGCATCATGTTTGCTATGCTAGTGCAAGTCATTGGGATATGATACCATACAAGCAATTTTATTCTTAGTACCAGTATTACTGGAGCTTATAGAAGTAAATGGAATTGCTTGCACACATTATATAGAGAATGGTCTCTCATACCCTGTTGACTTGCTAACAAATGCAAACAGGAGCTAATTTCTTAGAAACAAAAACACAGGCACAAAAACCTTTTGAATGTTCTATGAGGTAGCTTGGTAAATTAGCATTATGATAGAACCATATGTTAGCAAAATCCATCTAGAAGTCAAAGGTCTTTTTGTGCAGAATTATATTTGGGTACAGGACATTACCATTAGCCATAGAAACAGGTCGGTTTAATTACCCCAGAGGAGGAAAGATTTAGTTTGTTATGTGATCTGGATGTTTTACTGTACCTTATATGATGAAAGTGTAGCCTATTCTCAAGTAAAATGTCTTCACTCTCTGCTAATTTCTTTTGGCCGGATGATTATGAAAGAACTTGAACTGTGTTTTGTAGTTTGTTTGTTTTTTCGTGGCACATTTCATGGGAGAACAGACAAAACACTCTATTTGTGATCTAGAGTTTGTGTATTAATTTGTATGTTGTACACCATTGCAACTGTGTAGTGTTTAATAAGTCCAAGTACATGTGGGCTGGGCACCTTGAGTGCATGACACTTAATGAATGAATGAATCAATCAATCAATCAATCAATCAATCAATCAATCAATCAGTCAGCCAACTTCTTAAACTCCCCTGAACCTTCCCTTTAATTTGGATCTATATTACACAATAACTTAACTGTGTATTTCAGTCTTATAATAGTTTTCATCATACATGTCTTTCAGCCCACAGAGAACATTGTTGCATGGCAGAGGTTCCTCCCAACAGGACCAATCGCAATGCTACCGGTAATTAATCCCAATCATTTAGTAGTTGTTCAGATGTAATATCTGTCCGTTATCTGAGGACATGATGAAGCTAACATGGATGTACCTTGTGTATTGTAGCTGACAGACACACAGAGCTCTCTGGTGTGGTCTACCAGTCACCGCCATGCAGAGGAACTGCTGGAACTGGATGAGGAGAGCTTCGTGGATGCCATCAACTCTGCTTTCGTAAGTCCCTCTCCTGACCTCGCCTGCTCTAAACAACCTGATCAGATAACTAATACTGTACGATTCAGTTGTTGGGTTCCGAGATTATTAGAAAAGGGTCAAGTTAAAGGCAAGGAAATGGAAGATGTCTTAATGTGTATACATCTTTTATATCTTTGGTATGAGTTTCCCAGCAAGATCAGACATACCTGAACTACTAAATGGCCATAGAAACAACTCATAGACATGGATTTGGTCCCTGGTGTGTTTTGTCTCCAAGCCATACAACCCCACTGTTTTGCTGTGTGCACTTTACACCTATCCCCTGTTTTTGTGTGTGTAAGGAGAAACTCCTTTTTCCCAAGCTGGCTATTTTTGCTGGGCCTGCCGATGGCTGGGGTCACCACAGTTGAGTCATGCTTGGTGTCAGGCCTGGTTTGCTAATTAAACCTGTGGTCTGCCAGTGTCGACCATTACTACATGGAGTGTTTTTCAAACGGAGCTAATTCAACTGCATGGCCTG
>OMKL01053782.1:0-13449 GCA_900302295.1 Parasudis fraserbrunneri | reverse complement strand
TTTGTGGTTTGTATGTCTTGAGAAAGGTCCTTGTGACCGAAACATCAACCTTTTTTTTTTTTTTTTTTATAAATCAATGCAGAGGTGATGAGGTGCATGGGAAGTGACTTTTTTGTTTGGAAATGTGTCTGTCTGGGCCATAATTCCTACAGTTCTGACCTGATCTGGATGAAACTTTGCACATGGGCTGACAGCAGCCCATGGACCCGAGTTCTCACAATATTGTGCTGTCAGAAGTTGCTTTAAACGTTTTTCACAGTAGGTGTAACCCTACATAGCTGACATTACACAGATGGGGGACAGCAGTACGTGGATGTAAGGACCTTGGCCCATCTAGTTTTGATTTATGACATAAGATATAACAATTTTGAGTGTTCGCTCTTAGTCATTCTTCCTCCCAAGATAATACAGTAAAGCTTCACAATTCCAAAAATTGGAAATTAATCAAAACACAGCCCAAGTCATACATCTGTCATACTGTTAATATAGAATATTAATATTGTTTGGGTAGGGAAGACTTTCCATTGAACACTGAACATTGAACAACAAGACTCAATTAAACCTGACTGCTTATCAAGTGTCTAAGGAGGTGGCTGATTCTAATTCAAGAGCGGCATATGAACACAAGCAAGACATCACCCTCGAGCCTCGCCTCCTGCACCTAACTCTCTCTCCCTCTGTTACTCACATCCCTTTTCATCTCCTTTCTCTCGCTGCAGTCTTTCTTATGGTAAAATTCCATTGAAACCCTCTCCAGTGTACAATCACACCAGTGCGATTAGAATTTCTGATAACTGAACATTCTAGTGATGTAACAACAGAGGCCTTGCACTGAATGTTTGTGTAGTTCTCTTTCTTCTAGTATGGCTGCCTGTAACCATTGGTAACCACTTTCAAAAGAATGCCTAATTTCTATGCAGTGGTAGAGTAGGTAAAACACTGGAAAAGCATGATATTACTTTTCCATTGTGACACATTTACAAGATCGAGTACCAAGACACCAAATTATTATGTTTTTGTTGATATATTTCTCATATATAAACACATAGCAACCATTGTTTTCCACATATCATCCATTGTCTCTTCCATTGCCATGTACAAAAAAAATGGTTGCTATGTTACAGGCAGCCATGCTGGAAGAATGGGAACTACACATTCAGTGCAAGGCTTCTAATAATACTGGTCATTGAAAGCAAGAGTTGAAGAAAAAACAAAACAAAAAAACAACTTAAAGGTTGAAACTGCAATGCTGTTAGACAGTGACCTCTTGGCAAAAAAAAGCCCTGCTTGTGTGTTTACACTTTTTGCTTTGGTCTAATGTATGGGTTGGAGTTGAGTGGAGAGAGGGGATGGATTGCTATTGTTGCTATTGTACCCCCAACCCCAATGTGACATGTCTGGTAGAGAACGAATGTAGTCCACATTTTAAAAGGTCTACCTGCTTTGTCATGAAATCTGCCCTTTCAGATCACCCTAAAAGAACTTCAGTGTTTGAGAAGTATTCGAAATTCTGTTCCTAAGCAATAGTCATGCTCCACTAGCAAGCTCAGCTTGCTAACAAATGCCAACATTTTCTGCCTCCAATATTTAAAAAACCAAAACATTGCCCTTTGAATGGCCTGAAAGGACTGCCAGCTGGTGACAAATGAGACAGGATTCTTAACAGTGTGGACTATCATGTCCCCTTCTATCTTCCTATTACTTTCCTTTTTAATAACAGTACTATCTACATAATGGTGTGTTTGTATAACCTAATCTTCTGTGCCTGGGGCTGTATAATAGATGACATTCACTGTCTTACACATAACAGACCCACCTCGGTTGAGTCACACATTGAATTAAATGGTCTTTTTCTTTCTTTACGACTTGTGACATGTGGCTTTTTCTGCTGTTTTAATGATGACCAGAATATAAAAATGTACAATCACCAACACATTTTGGAATTGTGAAAAAAGAAAACCAAAATGTTTTATTTACAAAAATACATGTGCGAAATCTGATTTGTGTGAACTTTTCATTCAAACATGCGTTTCACATTTTCAGCATTGGAGTGACCACAAAACACAGAAATCAGTCAACGTTCAATTAGTTTGAACATTCAAATCTACGCGTTGGGCGCTGAATTGGTCCGCGCATGGCTCAAATGTTCAGGCATTTGAACACAGTGGTGCAAAGGTGCGCGCGAAACCTTTCTTCCACTGAAATGTGAAGGTCATTTTAGAGACATCCTTTATCCCGTATGAATGCTCCGTATGAATGCTCCGTATGAATGCTCCGTATGAATGCTCCGTATGAATGCTCCGTATGAATGCTCCGCGAGAACTACGCATGCGGCATGTTAAAATGACATTACAGAACCCCCCCACCCACCAGTAAAAGCAATCCAGTTCGAATAGGACTTATGTTGTTAGGGGTGAAAAAGCAAGCATGAAACACTGAAATCAGCGTACTCTGAATCCATTAAAAACACAGGAGGCCATGTCGGCCACCGTGAGGAGCGGTGTCACCGATAGAGGAGGTAGTCCTTGAGGGTGTGAGGGAGCGAGAGGCCAGAGGCTCTGTGAAGGCGGCTCCTTCCCAGGCTGCGACGTATGGAGAGACGACACAGCTGAGACAGGGAACAGGGACCTGGAGAGAGGGGCGAGAGATATAGAGGAGGACAGACTGTGTTTATGTCAGACACAGGTCAGAGAGTATTTGGAAATGACCTCTTGTCATTTTGTTTTAATCTCCTTGGACAACCAGATGGGGTGGGGTTTCGTAAAGGAAAACACAGCGATGACTAGACTATACTTGACTAAAGTTATACACTATTTGAAAGTCTGTTTACAGATACACTTTCCTACGATCGACAACTGACTTAATACTATCTGAAATATCCTGATATGGTAAACCCTACCCATCCACACAGGTACTAGCTTACTGACTGAGGACTTCAGACAAAGAATCATACACACTGAGCATACAAAATATTAGAAACACGCTCTTTTCGTGACAAAAGCAAACGTTTCTGACTGGAGGAGAACTTGGAATGATGGTTATTCTGTCCTTCCTGATGGCTTCTTAAAGGGTAAGTTCAGAATTTTGGACCCCTTGACCAACTTCCTGCTCATGGATGATGTTGCCTGAGGGTGGAGTCCTTTCTCAGCACAATCCATGCTTTGCTTCTTTGCCCTGGACACCCGGCTCCTCCTTAGTTAGCCACAAAACTAATGTAACGTTAAGGGGGCCACTGTAAAAAGCACTTAAAACATACTCGAAAGCAAACTGCTTTGCTTTGGGTGCACTGTGGAGTAGCTGTCAGCGCTTATTTCGGGGCTTGAAAAGGACTGACGAGTGGCCCCTGTTACTTTACATTTGTTTTGTGGCTAACTACCCGGAGCTGAGGGTATCCGGTCCAATCATTTACACTTTTCCAAGTCAGGGACCCAAATGAGATTTGGCTCACTGAGACGTATCACAGACATATTAGATAAGCTAAGATAAACCTTTATTAATCCCCGAAGGGAAATTCAGGTGTCATAGCAGCAACAGCAATGAGAAAGAAGCACAGGAGAGTGCAAAAACCAAACAAGGATAATAAGAGTAAGCATATAAATAAAATTAAGATAAAATAAACTGAGCAGCTGGCCCTAGGATATCTGTACTGGATCTCTCTGAATGACTGACTGAGTGAACATATGTACAGTCTATCAATAAATATAAATATGTGCAGTCTATCAGTAAGTAGTATTAGTCTATCAATACTATGCAAATCTATCAATACTATTCAAAACAAGAAAAAAAGAGTGAATATATACACACAAGCAATGTATATACACAATGTAATTTATACACACTATATATATATGAATTCATATGAATATGAATATATGAATGAATGAAAACATGAAAATATGAGTCTGATATGAGTCTACCAGTGCGCCATTAACCGCTGTTGTCATGTGCTGCCACTAGAAGGCAGCCAGTTTTAAGAAACCGGGACGTAGAGGATTATTTAACGCCGGGTTTAATGTGGTATATAAACATCTATCATTTTTCATGAAATACACTGACTCGGCGAAAACGACGACCCCTTATTGATTTGACCCCGTCACATCCACCTCGGTCATGAAGGGGAGACGTGAGACAGTGAGGAGGAGACAAGCTGACGATAGATTTTTGCGCCCTGAGACACGGATTGTGGGATGAGGTGGTGTAACCCGATACTAGGAATACGTTCTGAATGTTTTGCACACCGAGTCTAAGTCGGGTTTGAGCTCATAGACGATGACATGTTTTCAAACCACATGGTGCGAATAGTGACATCAAGGTTGTATACTTTTATATGATGTATAACATGCATTCTCCAAAAGATTTGGATTGACTACACAGTTGCAAGTACGTTGGTCAAAAGAAATGTTAAAACAGACTTGAATGGCTATTTGTCTGAAGGCTTTGATTATTGAATTACACGTGAGTAGTATGCGAGTGCATACGCACGTCTTCATACCAACAAACGCACCTCTTTTCAGCAGTGTAGCTCTCATTCTGCTGTTGGGTGGCGCGAGGTCCAGGGGCGTCTTTCCCTCTGCATTCCTACAACTCCCATCAGCCCCGTAGTCCATCAGAAGCTCCACCGTGTCAACTCCACCTCCTCCGACCGCCGCATGCAGAGGGCTGTCCCGTCCGCACCCTATCCGGACATCTGCTCCTGTGTGTGTGTGTGTGTGTGTGTGTGTGTGTGTGTGTGTGTGTGTGTGAGATCACATGCGAGGTTGAACCGGTTACGCCGCCACTGACCAGTTGTTGCAATTACACTACTCACGACGCAGTCAGATGAACTCTCATCCGGTATGCATGGGGTACACTTTGATCAAGGGATGAAACGATGGAACAAAGGAGAAATACTGCACTGGCTGCCGGATATCATGGAGAGCTGCTCATTGAAATTTGGGTTTGTCACGGAGAGTTGCTCATTGCAATTTGGTTTATCATGGAGAGCTGCTCATTGCAATTTGGGTTATAATGGGACAACTGAAGTACAGCCAGGAAAAAAAGCAAAACTTCCAAAGAATTTCAAGGGACAACTTCAATAACCTGTATACAGAGGTGGAAAGGAACTAGTAACATTCACTCCAGTTACAGTAATTGAGTAGATTTTCTTTTTAAGTAACACCACTTTTTTTTTTTTTTTTTAAAGCCTGTACTTTCAATTTCACACATTACTTGAGGTACTTGAGTACTACTTTTACTTGAGTAAGTTTGGATTTTAGTCATAAGAGAGTACAATGCAATCTGCCAGTTACAGTAAAACACTAAATCATTCATACAGCAAATCATTCATTCATTCGATCTTTATTTAAAGTGTAAATCCTTAGAATTATTATATTTTTTAAAAAAAATCCCATATCTAATACTTTTTCTCACTGGCATTTTTGTTGCAATAGCCAATTAATGTATTTGCATTCTGTAAGTGCTTCTCTATAATACTAGTTTCCATTGGTGGATGGCCAAAAATGCTAATATAACATTTGCACAGGAAATGATGCATGCACACATTGCAAATGACACACATCAAATATGGAAGATGAATTGAAGTGATCATAGACTTAAATTGTGCAAAGGTTACCAATGTATTAATTTTTAACATGCGTTGTAAGATGTGGAGGAAGTGTCTCGAGCACAGAAACTAAAAGCAGATTTCCCAAGTTCGGTGCAAATTCTAGGGACTTGAAGCGTAAGCCAATCATTGGAGCGAGTATGATAAGGTCCTAATGTCCAGTCTAATAATAAAGTGATATAAGATGGAAGACCCTCAACAATGGCTTCATTAATATTCTGGACTTAAGCTTGTATAAGAAATGTGAGCTTTGTTGATATGATTAAAAAGGGACAATCCTCAAACCATGGCCTTATAATTACCCATGAGAATAAGTGTACAAAAGCACACATCCAAATAAATCAATGCTCGGTGTTTGGGACAGAAAAATACTTGAAAATGAGTCTTCTCACTCCCATGAATATTAAATTGGTAGATTGAGCATGTGTGAAGAGCGTACACACTTGAAACATCTTGTCTTGGTAATCAATCTGTTCATGGCAGCACAGTCTATTTACAGTCTGTTTGGACTCTCGTTATGACCCATCAAAATATTTGCAAAGACTACAATAAAAGGAGTATTCAGTTTATCTTGGGGGAGCTATGTTGGAATGTGCACAAAATCTTTATGATTTACTTATTTATTTAACTAAATACTTTTAAAATAATAAAATGAAGTACTTTTTTTGGAGTGCTACTCTTTACTTTTACTTGAGTCATTTTCTACAGGTGTACTCTTACTGCTACTCAATTCAAATTTACAGTAACTGATGTAAACAGTATCTCTACTTGAGTAATTCAGTACTCTCTCCATCTTTGCTTGGATATTAGAAGTTTGCCTTTTTTTTGCGGCTAGCTACACTTTTTTACGAGTAGCTTTCTGATCTTTATTATAGCACGTTTCATTGTCCATTTTGACTGTTGCTAACTTATCATTAGTCTACAATATTGTTCATTCTAACCTGAGTGTAGGAGCCTCTCTACACAGTCTTTGGCCTGGGCCAGACAGGCAGAGTACAGAGGGGTCCCCACCACCGGTAGTTCCAGGTCAATATGAGCTCCATGGGTCAGTAACAGCTCCAGACATTCTCTATGGCCTGTGGAGGGAATAGGAATGTGTTCAGTCTGTAAAATGGGTGGTCTGTGCCTGTTTACCAGTGATGGCCAAAATACACAATTCATAATCGAATCCATAATCGAAATATAAACAGATGGATAGCCTCACCACCAAAAAAGAAGGAAATAAAATGTGTTTTCATCCCCTAGTTGATTGACTAAGCTCTTGATACACGGACTAACACATGACAACAGGTATATATGTTTATTCATTGCACTTGCTGTATTTTGTGGTAATGTTTAAAAACACTTGAGTAAAACAGATCAATATTCTGATTTATTATGGGTTATGAAAGTTCCAAAATGCTTACTTTCCATCTACAAATCGAACTCTTCAAGAATATGTGTAAATATAGCCCGTATTTACGGTATATGGTAAAAAGATTCTGGATCTGGGCTTTAAAGACAGGCAACATCAAAACAACATACACCTCATTAAGTGTAGCCTTAAGCGATCATATGAGAAGTCCAGTACTACATGTTAGATGTAACAAGGTTGCATTGATATTTCTTATATACAAGTCTGGAGTTCAGGATTCAGTGCGTCAAAATAACACCAAGTAACTGAAGGCTTCAGATGAATGCAGTGGAGTAAAAAGGAGGATATTTCCTTTGAAATACAGTGGAGTGTAATGATAGGATTCACTCAAATGGAAACAACCCCAGCAAACTACTTTCTCGGTAGAGTCCTTTCTCTGCATAATCCAAGCTACTAGCTCCGACTATATAGTCACAAACGAATGCAAAGTCAATGGGGTCAAGATCCAAATTGACTAAAGCGAACTGAAATTTACTCCACAGTGCACACAAAGTAGATATCAGTTAAATTCAGTCAACTTGATATTTTCCCATGACAGGCAACACACAGACAGACAGACAGACAGACAGACAGACACACACACACCTTTCTTCGCAGCCTCGTGGATGGGTGATGCCAGGTGGTGTGTAGTGTGGATGTTGGGCCTGTGCTGTAAGATCAGCCTGACACAAGCGGCGCTCCCGCTGCTGCAGGCGTTGAACAGTGGCGTGGCGCCATCTGTTGATACCGCCTCTACCTGCAGGGAGATACGTGGTGGGAGGGTCAGCTTACCGGCTGACCTGCGATTATGAATCATACAGAAAACTGGACCTCTGGCCCAGTTAAGCTGCGGTTCTTAACGTGGGGGTCGGGGGTTTCCCCGGGGGTTTCCCCAGGGGGTTCCCGAGGGGCCCAAGAAAAATTAGGAATAGTTTAATTTCACTATTTCAAAAGAAAAGTTCAACCACTGTGAGAATGTTTAAGAACGACTATCCTGATTATAGGGCTCGGGGAGTGGGTGGGAAGTTAAGATGGTTGCCACGGACACCGGTCGCCATCTTTGGAGGATCACATGAATCAATTCGCATTCAGAGAAAAATCACTCAAATTGTTAAATGTACAAAAACCGAGTACGGGATGGAGAAAATGAAAGGGTTGAGATTTCTCCCGCGATGGTTGTGATATTTTCTGAGGCAGCTTTTCACACAACAAGGCTTCCAAACCATCTTTTTTAACCCAACAATCCACCTGTCAACACACACAGTCAATGGGAATGACCCTCTACACCTGGCGGCTTGCCCCAGAAATTTAACGTCGGCTTCCCAAGCCCCGTAGGTCTCACTTCATCCACTGTCATCACCCAGCCTTCAGTATAGACCATTTATGGAATTCTGGAATAAATCATATATTTTGATAACAGAAATCTGCACAGATGGGGGGAGACAAAAATTTTTCATCAAAAAGGGGGTCTGTGGCCTAATGTGTGTCAGTTTGCGGGTCCGTGAGACGAAACGGGTTGAGAACCAC
Source organism: Parasudis fraserbrunneri (assembly GCA_900302295.1). Classification (NCBI taxonomy): domain Eukaryota; kingdom Metazoa; phylum Chordata; class Actinopteri; order Aulopiformes; family Chlorophthalmidae; genus Parasudis; species Parasudis fraserbrunneri. Next base: position 4,927 of record OMKL01053782.1, on the reverse strand, counting down.
TGCAATAAGGACCCACCAAAGATCAAGTCAATTCTTATCCACAAGGAGTTGTTCACTCATTTCTCTATTTCTAGAATACTTTTACCACCTTCCCATTACAATCTCACAACAAAAGGAGTAGAGGTCCTTTAAATATCTCTAATGTCCTGAGTTTGATAAGGGGCAGTATTCTTTTTCCGTTAAGGGTGAAAGAACTACTTTCTTAATGTCCCAGGTTTTGACGAGGTGCGTCACTCTCCCCGTTAAAATGTATCTCCATCCGATTCCACGCAAGAAATAGATCGCAAAAAGGCGAAGAAAGAAATTCCTCCTTACACTGGCACCGTTGTCCAGAAGAAACTTGGCACAAGCGTAACGGCCACCCAGACAAGCCTCGTGGAGAGGAGAGACTCTGTCTATCGTCAGCATGTCTACGCGGAAGCCCTGGAAGAGAGGAGATGGATGACGTGATGTTTAGATTAGATTAGATTCAAATTTATTTTCATTATACAGCACAAGTACAGTACAATGAAAATACGTTTTTTTAATTGAAATACTTTATTATCCCGTGGGGAAATTCGGTTCGGCATCCATCCGGAGTGCAAATGTTACAGTTAAGTGCAGTAGCTATATACAATGTACAATATACAGGTGATTAACTAGCGTATATATGAATAAGTGGTTAGATAAATGAGTGCTACTGAGTAGTATGATATGTACAGGATATGTACAGATATAGGTAAATAAGTATAAGTAGGTAAATAGTAAATAAGTAAAAAGTATGCAATGAATATAAATGTACACGGTATATATACAGCAGTGATGTACATGCTATAATACAGCGTTAAGTCCATGTGAGGACATTATCAAAACAAAAATTTCCGTTGTGCATATGAATCAGAATCGTTTTATCGTTTATTTGTCGAGTACATGTAGAGGAGTTTGCCTTGGTGGTGAGCTGTGTGTACTTCATGTACACACATCAGGTCTGTTTATCTCTTTACCTCTAAGACCATGGTTCTCAGGTTGAGGAGTCTGCCCTGGTAGGCAGCATCATGAAGAGGAGTCCTATCCGACCACAAATCTGAGGAACACAGAGAACAGTGTTGGAATATGGTCTGATGAATGATCTGATGTGTGGGTTGGAGTTTGGTAACTTGTTATACTGTGCATTTCTCCAGACCTCTCTTGGCAGAGCTTGAGGTGTGGCCAGCAATAGCAACCCCTTCCCTATCACCACTAAACTCCAACCCACACATCAGACCAAAACAAAAGAATTTAAACAAAGTGCAGTGCCAAGAGGGGCTCTTTTTCCTAAGGGTCAGTGTTTGACGGCATTACAGATTCTACCTTTAAAGTGTACACTCACAACTTAATTTCTACATTTCTGTTCCAAGTCAGATCATCTGTGATAAATGTACCTCTCTTATCATACAACTTCAAAGAAAAGAGGGGGGAAAACCTTACCGGCCATGAGCGAGTTACATGCAAGCCCTCCATAAATGTGGAAGGGCCCCCTCCAAGGCTGCGAGGACAGGATACCGGCCATGGTAAAAAAAAAAGAAAAAAATACAAAAACAACACAACAGCTTCTTTCTTCACAGCAGCTCAGCAAAACTCCATGGTATCTCAGATGAGGAGGAGTGAATACAAGAACCTGAACCTGGCCTTCCAGGGCCTCTTATCAGGCCCGTTGGCCACCTCCCCCACCCCACCACCTCCCACCATTTTTTTTTCACACTTGGACATACTGGATGTGCATGACAATAGAGGCTAGAATGGGACTCAAACAACAAAACACTCCCACATTACGCATGTAAACAGCCACTCAGTCATACAGAGGAATGCACACTTCTTGCTTGTACTGCTTTCTCATGTAGCACATATTTTGGGATAACCCAAGGATGGTTCAGTGTCACCATGCATTTTCTTGGCACAAGGAAAATGTAGAAGGGAAGTTATTAGGTGATCAGCTGTCGAGAAATCCACTAAGAAGAGTCAGTTTTAGGCATCCAGCTGCTATCCTCTGTTAGATAATACTTATAGATAACACTTGTTGCTTGAAGTACACATTACTCTCAGCTGATCTATATGATTCAAAACAGCTTGTCACACTTTGGAAAATCCCAAAGAATGGGTTGCAAAGAATGAGTTGAACCAAAGTTCAAATTCACCTTAAAATACAATTCACATTGTTATTTCTCAAATATTGTACAGCTCAGTTTCAAATGTGTGAATATGAACAAGTCTCTTCTTAAGCCGAACACCAGAGTCACTACTAGAGTCATCAAGAGACAAATCCTGGAGCTGCTCCATAGACAGTGAACAGTGGGAACAACTCCTGTAACCATGGCGATTTCTGCTGTGATATGGGCACATTTTCTGATTCAGAGTTGTAAGACCTACATTTAAAACGATCTTGATATTTCATAAATTGTATTGCAGTATTTGAATGTTTTAATGCAGGGAGAAAAGCACTCCACCTCTGATCGGTAACGATGTGCAAACGGTGCCTCATTCAGCCTTGAAAAGGAATGCATTCTGCCCTTATCACTGCTCGCTGGCATACAGACTCCCAAACTACATGAACACACAAATACATCCACCGCATCTCCGGCATGAAAACCATCCACCAACCGACACAACGCAATGGGACAAAGACAATATCAGCAGAGACGATCCACGACCCAGCGATGAAAACAATTAATCCGAGAAGCACAATGGACCACTGGAACACCACTGTCAATACTGCAGCAAACCTCACGCACCCTACCGCAACACACAACATGACACAGGTAACAATAACCACTCACACTCAATCCCACTTTTCTTTTTAATTCCTTCCATCTTAATCTTTCATTACTAATCCCGATATCTTCTCTGTCTACTCTCTACATCTCACTTTTTCACTCAATTTATTTTATAATATATATTATCATTATTATTATCATCGGTAGTAGTAGTAGTAGTAATGTTATCTTGTACCGATCACTATTCTAAGTAAGTACTCATTAGTGTTTAGTGCATAATCAGTCCTTCCCTTGGCTGCTCACAACAAAACTATGGATAGAAAAGAGCCAGAGCTCTGAGCTATCCTCACAAGCCACGCATAGTTCGTTCATTTGTTAACGCTGCTCATTTCATAGAAATGTGTTTTGTCTGGCTCTCCTGCATTCCAGAGTACCAGCTCTTTGTAAAAAAAAATTCCAGGGAAAATAGCCATCAAACGTCCCTCCTGGGTACATACTGAGCATGACTGTAAGGCAAGGTTCACTGGGGCCTAGGCCAAAACAACATGAAAACAGGCTCTCACGGGCTCAATACAAGACTTATGAAATCAAGACACAGATCTCTCGTATGAGTTCAGGCAGCAAAACATTTGCCATTTGAAGAAAAAATGAGCAGATTTGGAGGATCTATCAAACTACAAAAACTGGAGAGATGAAAAGGAATGCAAAGATAGTGAGGTTTATACTTGGAGTGAATACTTATTTTCGTTGTACTGTACTTGCGCTGTATAATGACAATACATTTGAATCTAATATATAAGACAACCTAAAAAGAGGGAGGTCTGTCTCATTTAAAGGGGAACTACACCCAATTTAAGAATTCATACATGTTATTCCTATGGGCTAAGACAGTCCAAAAATATTAGTGAACACGAACAACTCTCTCCCAAATCTAAAAACCAGAGTGCTAAAATTCAAATTCATGATGTATAGGGCTGAGGGACCTGACGTCACGTAACGTCACAAAGCCACCATTTGTAGTGGATCACTCCGGCTGACTGTGTGTGTTGACAGGCGAATTTTGGGGTTTAAACGATGGTTGGGAAACAGAAAATCTCACGACCATCATGGGAGAAACCTCAACCCTACTTTTTCTCAGTCCCTTCCTCCATTTTATACATTTTGCAGTTTTAGCAATTTCTCAATGCAAATTAATATAAGCGATCAACCAAAGATGGCGTCCGTAGCAACGGTCTAACACCCACCCACTTCCCTATAAAGTCTGAAGCTGCTCCATAGACAGTGAATTGGGAGAGATGGTAATGATGATACTCAGAGCACCCAGGGAAAGTATATGGGTACATTTTCTGTTTCAGAACTGAGAACAATACTATAGAGAGTAAAGCTCAATCGCGTATAAAAACTCAAACAAACATTATATGAGTCCACAAAATCAGTCTCGGCTCTCCCGGTCATTACATATGGAGAAGCTCCATACTTTATACCTGATTGACATCACAGGTTTGAGTCTTACTTCTCTGGTTTCTGGCTTTGGTGGAGAGTAGCTCATCTTTACAAATGACCTAGCTCATGGAAATAACGTATTGGAATTCATCATTTGGTGGTGTTCCCCTTTGACGTAACAAGCAGCAACGATGATGATGCGACTCCTACACAACCCACCCTATACTCCGAACACGCGTCCTATTTTTGTTCAACCTCCAAGGGCCCACCGAGCCTATAATAAAAGGGGAAATCCAGGGACGAGAAAAACGAGGAGGCGCAAGAGGAAACACCAGGAGCCGGACGAGACCCGGGTAGCATTTGACATATCCAACACCCCTCTCTCCAATGATTGGGTCTCAGTATTGTCCACAGGTCTGACATTTGCAACCAACCTTTGACTCAAATGCCTTTTAACAGTGGGATTGACTTGTTTCATTTTGATCTAAACTTGCCTCTGTAAGCGTGGCATCATAGAAAACCATCTGGGGCCAGCAGACAATCCTATGAGATCTGACCAGTTCTGAAGGCACTCACATTAATCTGTATAACCTGATGAAGGCATGTAGGCCCAAACGCGCCTGTAACCCAATACAATAATGGCATTTTAAATATTTTTCACTACAAAAAGTTGTGCCTTGGTAATTATTTTGAGAATTTTTACTGCTTCAGTACTAAGGGCCATTGTCAGTCTCTCTTTATGGTCCAACATCCTG
>OMKL01053774.1:6527-17777 GCA_900302295.1 Parasudis fraserbrunneri | reverse complement strand
GAGGAGAGGTTGGAGTGGATCTTTTGGTGTGTGTGTGTGTGTGTGTGTGTGTGTGTGTGTGTTTGTGTGTGTGTGTCTTTGCTTTCCTAGGAAATCTTTGTGGGGACATTGGCAAGACCCCACAAGGACAAGGGTTTATTTTAGGGTTAGAGATTATGGCAAAAATCTGAGTCCACTGATGCGGAGAGAAGCATGGATTCCTTTTTTAAGTTATTAGTTTCTGACTCAGCTCATTTTGGTATTATCTCTCCTGTCTTAGCTGTCAGAAGAGAGAGGGGTGGAGGGATTTTGTGAGTTAGATTGGTTATGGTTGGGGGTTTGTACCCACGAGGAATGAAGACATTGCTCTGTGTGTGTGTGTGTGTGTGTGAGAGAGAGAGAGAGAGAGAGAGAGAGAGGGAGAAAGGGGGGGTTAAGGATGAAGGATGAAGGAATTGCCAAACTGCAGCTCCAAAATGTTCACAATCCCGTAGGCATACTCAGGAAGAAAAATAATATTCCCAAAATAAGTTTAAAAGCTTTTAATCCACAATGAAAGCCAGCATTTCAGCCTTTGGCATTTGTCTCCAGATTGTGCAGATTGCCATTGTTCCTGGTGATCCAGAACGCCCTCAGCAATGGGCGGCAAAACAAGCCAGATTAATAAGGGTTTTCTTTAGGGTTGTCCTTGACTAAAGAAATTCTGAGTCGACTATAGTCATAGGATTTGCCCACTCATCGATTCGTTGATTTAATCAATCAATCTGTAAAATTCTGTTTCCCACATGTAGTAATGCAGAAGTACCTAATATTACCTATAATTTTTCAGGAAAAAACTCATTCAACATGGAAAAAAAATCATAAAAAAACCTAATCAACCAACAAAGTTTTGGCCAAACGATTAATCAACTAAGAGGGGACAGCCCTGTCATTTTCTTTATGATCCCATTGTCTGATGTGCCTGGGAGTCTTAACGTGACTGAGATCACATCTTTTTGTCTACTGGCCAAGTATCCGCAGGCAGAGCTCTGGTGGTGAGGGAGTTGAAGAGGAATTCTACCTGCTGCTTTGATTTCAATATTCCCTTTCAAGCGACCTACGTATAAACAAATGGGTAGCCCCACCACCAAAAAAATAAATATATGTATCACTAGACAACATGGTGATAGCAACACTAGACGTGGTGATAACAACACTAGACAACATACAGTATATATTTTGTGATTGTATGTGTGAGATTATGTGCAAGATAAATCAGCTAAATAAATCAGCCTCTTTCTGTGAAGTGCCCCTTTAAAACCCCAATCCCTGAATTTTAACAACACTGTCCTTTGATGCACACATCAAGTCAGACCAAATTTTTTCACCTGAGGAACGTCTCCCAACTAAGACCCTCCTTGAGCATAACTGACACAGAAAAACTGGTTCATGCCTTCATCACCTCCCGCATAGACTACTGTAACTCTCTGTTTGCTGGTCTACCAGCCAAAACTATCCAGAGGTTACAGTATGTACAGTACGTTCAAAACAGTGCCGGGTTCTCACCAAAACATGAAAATCACAGCACATCATTCCTGTTCTCCATTGGCTTCCAAAAAACTACAGATCCATTTCAAGCTACACCTGCTGGTAGTTAAGGCCTTAAATGGCATCAGTCCAACCTACCTTCAGGAGCTTCTGACCCACCAATCTTCACACGGACACTCAGGGCGGGCAGCTCAAACCTCCTTGCTGTTCCCCAGACAAAAATGACAAGCATGGGAGCTTGTGCTTTCTCATCACTTGGCCCTTGCCTGTGGAATAAGCTCCCAGAATCGATTAGGGCCTCAGACTCTCTCACTGTTTTTAAATGAAAACTTAAGACCCATCTTTTCCACTCTGCATTCCCATAGGGTACTGATGTGTTTTTACTATGTGCTTTTTCTTTTAAAACTGGGTCCCAATTCTAATTGTAGTAATTGTATTTACTATAACTGTACCATTGTTGTTTTGTATTTAATTATTTTAATGATTTACAATGATTGTACACTTACTTGATCCTCTGTGAAGCACCTTGAGATTTCATTATATTTTAAAGTTTGCTTGCTATATAAATAAAATTCATTATTTATTATTATTACATATTAAAGATATAGTTCTGATTTCTTTTTTTTACCCTAGCTCTATTTCTTACTTACCATTGATGTTGTTGATTGGTAGAGTCCTTTCTCAGCACAATCCATGCTGTTCCTCATACTAGCTCTGGCTGGTTAGCTGCAGTTAGCCACAAACCAATGCAAAGTTACTAGGGTCAAGAAATTTACTCCACAGTGCACACAAAGTAAATTTCAGTGAGCCTCAGTCAGCTGTACAGACAGGAGCTCGACCCCATTGACTTTGCATTGGTTTGTGGCTAACTAGCCAGAGCTAGTATGAGGAACAGCATGGGTTGTGCTGAGAAAGGACTCAACCAATCAACAACATCAATGGTAAGTAAGAAATAGAGCTAGGGTTCCAAAAATCCAAACTATCCCTTTAACACAATGCAACGATTCAGTGTTTTCTGATGACCTCGCTGGAGGACATATTTAAACTCATTAACTCAATAACTGTCAAACTAAATGTGTACAAAACTGTTTAGAGTTTTGGGATGTGTGTGAGATTATGTGCAAAATAAATCACCATTGTTTTTCGATGAAGTGTCACTTTAAGCCTTGTCACGATGTGCAGAATGTTCACATTGCTACCTCTCCAGACCTGCTTTACCACTGTGCTTTGATTGGATCTGTGTCCATAATTTTCCAGGACAAGACGATTTGCTATCAGCCTCCACTGGTTACTGCATCATCCAACAGACATAAGGGCCTGAATTGGATATACCGCTTTTCTCACTGCTTTAAAGACAGTACACTGTCTTTGTGGAACACTTTATTGAGCTTGGCTCATTAACTTCCTCTGAGGTGTTATGTCTTTATATGGTCTTAAGGACTGGACAGAATGTCTGGATGAGTTACTGTAGGAAAATTGCTGAACCTCGAAGCCTCATATACTGTACCTGGGAAGTGTTATGTAACCATCATTAGAGCCTTTGAAATTGTAAGGTTTTCTATTAGTCATGTAGTCAGTAATGAGTAGAGCTGTACAGTACCGGTATTTAGGTCAAAAGAGTCAGTGAGTGTTCTGTGTACGGCAGTACGTACTGTCATTTCTTTGGTGCTTGGGAAAGCAGAAGACATCCAGTTCAGTTCATCCAAGCTTCCTTGTGTGTGATGGTATACACGTTGAACACCTTTTACCTAAGTGAAGAAGCACTTGATTTGCCTTGCTAAAGTACATATTTGGAAAGGGGTTGCATTTTATCTTAGCAATATTGTGGCATCCCATCTCTCAGATAATGTTTCTTCTCAGTTAGTGAACACAGCGTTCTTCAACGGACAGAGTGCATAAAAGGTGATGTCCCTCCAGGTTGATGGCATTTATTTTCATAGCTGTCCCACAGTTCAAAGCACCTAACCGTCAGAATCCAGACAGAGGTGTAAACACTGGATGCACGTGACACTATAGCATGGACTTTGATGACGAAACAGCATCAATCATTCTCAAAGCAATAGGAGGCCACCATCTTTTTGTACCATGTCCAGTGTTAGCTCACATCTCACCTCTTTACATTGTCTTCAGCCTTTATAGACTTAGACCTGTCAATACAAACTTCCATATTTTGCCCAATACTTGCTCTCCCTCTTGTGGCAGTTTAAAAAAATATTTTGGTAGGAAATATATTTCTGAAATGAGAAAGGCCCCTTCGTCTTCATGAATTACCATGTTTTTCATACAGTTCTCTCAGTGGCCCATGCAAACCTTCAAGAATACTACATTGTAACAGTGTAGGTACTTTTACATGTCTGTGGGAGCAGCTGCTGTCCAAGTGTTAAACATAATTCAGCCTATAGTTATACAGGGACTGGTATTTTCAACACTGTTGATTACATGTGCCCTCAGGTTAGATAACGAGGCATGTCAGAGTATTTTTGTATTTCCACAGCCACTGTTTCCCATATGTATGTGCAGGTGAATTAGCCATAGGCAAAAATTGGGGCCCAATCTATGTGCCTATCAAGCCTTATACCGAGGAGAGACACTTGTGTGTCCCTCGTTATGATGATTGGCTGTAATGACACACTCTACACTGTCCTGATTCGCCAATTATTTCCCTGCCGATCGTTTTCTCGTGGCAGTGATTTGATTGCCTCCTATGAGGGGAAGGAGGTGCACAGTGTAGGAGAGGTAGAGATTGATCTGTTATGAGTAAGGGACAGAGAGAGAGAGAGAGAGCAAGAGAGAGAGAGAATGGGTCTAGAATGTGTTAGCCATGGTTCCCAGTTGTACCATTATTGAGCACAGTTCAACTTGCAATGTGTCATAAGGCCACACTTGGTATCTGTAGTTGATGCCTGTTAACATGCAATTCTCAAACAATTCTCAAAGGTTTTGGAAGCTAAAATTGGGGCCATTGCAGTTTCTTTGAGCTTTCTTTCTTGGTGTTGAAACATGTCTATGGAATGACAGAAACACAATGTGCTCTAGATTACCATGAGTGAAGGTTTATACAGAGTCATTTCAGACTGGGCACGTAATAATTATATATGGGGTTGGTTATTTGTGGTTTCTTATACAGCCCAGCTCTGTAGTCAATAGTTCCTCCTGTGCTCCTGTAACATGACAGACTCAGCCGTGCATGACCTGCCACACCAGGAGGAAAACAAAAAACAGAAAACCTAGCTTCATGCAGACAACAATAAGGGGCGGCAGTGGCTCAGGAGATAGAGCGGTCGTCTGGTAATCTGAAGGTTCCCAGTTGGATTCTGGCTCCTCCCGGCAGTGTGTTAAAGTGTCCTTAAGCAAGACACTTAACCCCTTACCGCTCCCGATGAGCAGGTTGGCACCTTGCATGGTTGCCTCTGCCGTAGGTGTGTGAATGTGTGAGTGAATGGGTGAATGTGAGGCATAAGTTGTAAAGCGCTTTGGATGAAAGTGCTATATAAATGCAGTCCATTTGCAAATAAGAAAAATCCATTAAAATATGTGCTGTATGTAGTCCTAGGACTACTGTATGTAGTCCTAAGATTCATCTGCTAATTTGTTTACCTTTGAAAACAATGAAAGTCCAGATGAGCTACACATTTTTTTAATGGGTATAAGTGGTCTAAAAAACAAAAGTATTACCAGTCATAGCCATATAGGCATAACAGTTGACCTAACCATTCAACACTTTGAGTGTGCAAAATAGACACATCACAGCCTGAAAATATTCAGACAATGCCTGGAGAGCTATGCAAACGCAGGCCAAGAGCTACTGGTAGCTCACGAGCTACTGGTTGGAGACCACTGATTTAAACCAACAAGCTGTTGTTGGAGAAATTACCTAATACATCTGCGCTGTAGATTCCCCTCAAGGGAAACAGCTAACACCCGGCAGCCTGGATCCAGATGTGATAAAAACAGTGTGTGACAATATGTATGTGTATGTGCGTGTGTGCGTGTGTGTGTGTGTGTGTGTGTGTGTGTGATTGTGTGCCTGTGTGTCTGTCTGTGTATTTGTGTACATGCCTAAACACATTTGTGTGTCTGAACCGCTGTGTGCATTTTATGACAGCTTTTTTATTTTTTATTTTTTACAGACTCTATAAACTACTTTTTGACTAATCCAGTGCTGTTACCCTGGCTCAGAAAACAACACCAGCCCTGGATCCTCTTCTTAAGTCATGACGTTTTCCTCCTTGTCAAACCTTTTCACCACTAAAAGCCTCAGCTAATTTAATTGCTTGTGTGTGTGTGTGTGTGTGTGTGTGTGTGTGTGTGTGTATGTGTGCGTGTGCGCGTATGTATATGTGTGTGCGCACGCATGTGCATGCATGTGTTTGTGCATGTTCGTGTTTGTGCCTCTGCGTGTTTGCGTGGTGGCATTATCAGGGAGTTCGGCCGATGGAAGGTCAACAGCCTGGTGGTGGGGAAGCGGGACGGTGTTGGTGGGAGTGGAGGCCTGGCTCTGCCCCTGGACCCCGACTTCATGCACACCATTCGTCAGATGGGACGGCGGCCAAGCCTCCAGACAATCACGGAGAGTATCATCAAGAAATATGGGACCCACCTCCTGCTGTCAGCCACTTTGGGAGGTACAGTCAACGTCTGTAGAAAAATGCTATGTCTCTGGTACAGGATACTGATGGGAATTTCCAAAGCAAGCCTGTATTCAATAGCAATTTTTTTTTCAGCATATAAGATGCTGTTTTAATAGCAAAGAAAAGATCAGCTCTATTACTTGTTACTATGTTACTAGCATGGTAAATGTCATTAGAGGTGTCAATGCAAATGAGGCTTTAGTTTTCCCTTATTTGACCTACATCAAAGCAGCACAGTTCCCACAAGGGAGCCTCCCCAGAGGCAGGCTAATGCAAAGTCTTATCGTGTCACAGTCAGAGTCTTTCATTCTGTTGCTTCAGTTCACTACTATAGAGGAAGTACTTTTTACTAACCAGAAACTGATGGTTGATGAGAGAATAGTGCTACTGGCACTTTGCATGAACAAGAAAACCTCTCTCATGATGGTTTGATTTCTCTACGAAAATGTAAAATAAATAAAATGAATGAAAATTGGAAATGTAAAAATGTACTTTACAAAAATCACTGTATATTTCACTACACAAAGGTATATTTGATTGAAACTTTGGACCTAGTACACAGTGAGTTGGTTTCAAATGTACTTTTAAAATAGAGTCAAATATCCAGTGATTTGACGAGTGTGACGAGTGTGCACAATTTTAAACAGTTCAGTTTTGCTTTTCAAGTCATTATGACCTGGCGGTGAGTGTGAGATATTGAAGTGTCTCTGATGAATGAGCCTAGATAAGCTCTCCCTATTCAGTGAAGCTGGATAGTGACAGAGCGTCAGCCTAATCACATGTTCAGTAACACTCCTAAGTATGGTGCTTAATCACCACCGAGCTTCTCCAACCTGTCTGAAAAGATGCTAATGAACAGTGATTAGCGCCGTTCTTTTACTGCTAATGAAGCTGCGCCCCCCCCCTCCCCCCTCCCCGTGTGCCTGATTGTCACCAGGGGAAGAGTCTTTGACTATATTTGTGGACAAAAGGAAGCTGGACCATGGCAAGGAGTCCTTGGGGGCCGAGACCAGTGGCAGCGGTGGCAGTAGCAGCAATTTCAACAGTACGGGTCCGGTGACCCTGGAGGCTCTCCACCATCTGGCTGCCTCCTACTTCACTGACAGAGAGAGCACCCTGCGCAGGCTCCACCACCTCCAGATAGCATCTACCGCCATACGGGTATGTGGGGTTCAGGAGCTGTGAAGGGACTGCTGCTGTTTTTTGGGAAGATGTAACACAATGTGTTTATTGCCTCTGGGCAATGGTGGTGATGTTCCTCTGGCTTGTGTTTTGTCTGCCTCTGATTATGAGGACTCTCCAGAGGTGTTAGGTTCAACTGGCTTGGTTTTAGCTATGAGACAAAGAGACCAAGAAAGGATAATGAACCTATGCAAATAGATAATTATCATATTTTGTAGAGAAAACTTTTACAGTTTTATAGAGGAGTGGTTTTGATAGGAGGGTGTAAGTGTGTAGCAATGTAGGGTTTTATTTGCTATATTTCCATTTACTTACTCTGACATTGTCTGACATGTTCTGTTGGCACAATCAGTTAATGCACCTACCTGTATCAGACGAGTGACTATGAGTTTTATCACAACACGCACAGTGCTATCATATGTCTCTCCTCTTGCCTCTCTTCACTGTGTACTGTCAGAGCAAACCGCTGTCCTTTAACCCTTTCAGGTGTATGATCTTACATGTGACATTAGACTTTTGAGAACTGAACATTTGAATGATGATGTCACAATAGCTATTGACCATTGAAAGACAGAATTCTGAGATAAACATGAATTTTTTTTTATCATAATAAATAAATAAATAAAAACTTAAAGCTGAAAGTTAATGACCATTTAATTTCACTTGTATCAGACTGTATACTCTAGGAATGCTTTAGACTGGTGAATACTCAAAACTATAAAGAGATAATGCCTCTGTTTCTCCATTTACTTCCTTGTAGGATTAGAGGCAAATAGAATACCCTCAAATAACATAATACAATGTTGCATAGACAGTTTATTTCTGTGAGAGAATGCCTACTTTTAAAACATTCAAACTTCATATTTCATCAATAGCCACCTTCAAAGCTGTCAGTGAAGTCGGAGAAGAAAATGACAGTCGTATCATTGCGCAACAGTACAAAACACCAGCCCTCTAATGTATCATTTGAAGTGGCTGTTGCATTTATCAGCCTGATGGGTATACCTGGATGCTACAGTAAGTAGCCATTGATGAAGACAAGTTCCCCCCCTTACTTAGAGTATGTTCCTATGCTTATGCATCAGCGTGATGGATTAAAGATATCATTCCATTAATTTGCGGCCAAGTTGAATGCCATTTGTCAGCCATTTTACAGTGTGTGTGGAGTTTTGTAAGAGACTGGAGGAAAGAGAGAGATGAATAGGTTATGAGAGTTATGAATAGGTTATGAGTGGTGTTGAGGCACCACCTGTTATATATGGCAATTCATTAAAGCACATATGGCATTGGGGGATTTTCAATGAAGAATTGTAGGAAAGATGTTGAGCATAAATTTCTACTGCTCTGGGCTACCACATGAGTCCTTGCCAACTGTATTACAATTTGTAACTTAACATCAAGTTTTATGGCTAGTTAGAAATGGTACAGAGACGTTAATCACATGTAAGTTAATGAAATCTGAGGATGCTGATTTGTGCTGTAGGATCAGACCGAATTATTCTGTGTGAGGAGTGGAATATCTCTAATTACAGAACCTTTCACTAATGCACTGGTGTGGCTCAACAGTTGAACATTATTTCAAAATAACAGTTGAAGCAAGAGATCCTTTTGATGAGTTTGTATGTGTACTCTTTTGATGTTTGTTTTTTCCAGGCATGCACAGGAAGATGACTAGAGTCAATATGTGAGAAAGTAAACATGAAACTGAATGTTTCATTGCAATGATTGATAGTTACGTGCATGAACATGCACATGCACATGCACAGTCACTGACGAGACAGATTGCTTCCTCGACTGTGTTTCTCATTTGATGTAGAAAAAGAAAACATTCCGTCATGAATATGTAACCACAATTTCTCCACTTGCACGGAAGATGATTCTACACTTTGATGGAATCGGAAGAAATCTTAGAAACAAGGAAAAGAGGGAATCTTCACCACAAAGAATCATTGTGTGAATTATGGAGGGGCTAGGGTGGTCGTAGCCCACCCCCCCCCAAATTACCTACTGTATGAGCCTCACTGAAAGAAACAGTAATCCATAGTCTACCTATGGCACTGGGTCACTAACGATTGCCTTTAAAGGAACACTATATCCTTTTGGGAAATACATAATACACTTATTTGCCATCTTCCCCAGAGTCAGACAAAAAGATTGGTATCAGTTTCATCTCTGTGCGCCAGTTTTGAAGTTGTTGGAAGTTGTATTTCTTCAATTTGGATGGAGCTAGGCTAGCTGATCCCTACTGCTTCCAGTCTTTGTGCTACGCTAGGCTAGCATGCACATTGACCTCTCTCTGGGGCTACTGGACACACAGAGATGAAAATTATATCAATCTTCTTGTCTGACTCCAGGGAGGATGGCAAATATGTGTTTTTCCCAAAATGTTGGACTGTTCCTTTAACAACAAGAGGGCCCTCCCAAATGACTTGGTGTAATTCACACACTGCAGAGTATGTTGACATATCTTTGATGTGCTCGCTCACAGGTGACTGAAACCAGGACTGGGCCCCTTGGATGCAGTAACTATGACAACCTAGACTCCGTGAGCTCAGTGCTGGTCCACAGCCCAGAAAACAAGATTCAGCTTCAAGGTACAGTACAGTGATGGTTACACTTTACTGTAGGGGGCACAATTATAATGATTAAGTACCTAGTAGGAACTTACTCAAGTCTCACACCTGATGTGCAGGGAAATCCTTCTAGAATGGCTTCTACTTTGTTTCCCAATGACACATTCAGTATCCATTTGATGCTCAAATACCCATGTTTGACCTGCTTAACTCTAATTCTAAAAGTTAATAATGTTTGTTCCTGCACTTTGTTAACATATAGTTCCTCATTAGCTACTAGGTACTTAATCAAGTAAAGTGTTGTCAAATATACTTCTTTATTTCCCAAAATGAAGTGGAGGTATTATGCCTCAGAGTACTATAGATAGCTAGCTGTTTCATCTATCTCTCATCTTTGACAAGGGATTTCAATGCAAAATTATACATATCAATGTTGATTAAATATTTTCCCTACATTTCATAAGTGTGTTTTTCATAAATATCGAAATGGCTATTTTAAAGGAAATGTCTTAAGACAGCTAATAATTAAAATCACATTGCATGATTAGCTTTACTTTAATGTGAGCAATCATTTTGTCACACAAGGCATCACTTTTTCAAATGGTGGATATTTATTTTGTAAATGAAATTCTTTGTCAACAACAATAGTATAAGGACACTCTAGTCCTCCCTGTATCGACAATTCACCTGAACACTGTGAGAAAAGTATTCCTTGTCATTCTGGTAAGGCCTGTGGTTTGAGAGTCAACTCAATATTTCACTTTGGTTGAACATTTTCACTTTATATTATCACACTACTTGATAAAATGTAATTTGTTTTGGAGTATGAGTTTATGAAAAGCCAACCTTTTGCATTAGCTCCCAGAGGGAACAGTCATCAGCACCAGTAGTCAGACTTATCTTATTCCAACTCCTGTAATCAATAATTGCAAGTAACCCAAATGATGAGCATGAACACAGAGGAAATCAAGGCAGTAACAGCTGCAGCATCCCAGGAGCCTGCTCTATGCTAAGATCAATCGTAAGCCACAGTGACTCATAATGGTCCAGCAGTGACCACAGCAAGGACAGTGTGTGCGAAGTAAAGATTGATTTTATCCATAAAGTCCCACTGAGCATAGTATATAATAATAATAACAATAATAATATATTATATAAACAGCATAGGCTATTTCATAGCTCTGAACTGTTGTTAAGATATATTGGTGCATGAACACAGAGAAACACACACACACACACACACACACACACACACACACACACACACACACACACACACACACACACAAACAAATAGATACAAGAGCACAATAGTCCATCTCCATGCGTGTCGGATATTTTATTATCAGGGTCCATAT
>OMKL01053742.1:0-12214 GCA_900302295.1 Parasudis fraserbrunneri | reverse complement strand
TACACATGTAGGGGGTACAGATATAGTGGTATACACAAACATGTAGAGGTTACAGAAATAGTGGTATACATACACATGTAGGGGGGTACATATATAGTGATATACATACACATGTAGAGGAGTACAGATATAGTGGTATACATACACATGTAGAGGGGTACAGATATAGTGGTAGAACATACACATGTAGAGGGGTACAGATATAGTGGTATACATACACATGTAGAGGGGTACAGATATAGTGGAATACATACACATGTAGAGGGGTACAGACATAGTGGTGGTACATACACATGTAGAGGGTTACAGATATAGTGGTATACATACACATGTAGAGGGGTACAGATATAGTGGTATACATACACATGTAGAGGGGTACAGATATAGTGGTATTAATACACATGTAGAGGGGTACAGATATAGTGGTATTAATACACATGTAGAGGGGTACAGATATTGTGGTATACATACACATGTAGAGGGGTACAGATATAGTGGTATACATACACATGTAGAGGGGTACAGATATAGTGGTATACATACACATGTAGAGGGGTACAGATGTAGTGGTATACATACGCATGTAGAGGGGTACAGATATAGTGGTATACACATGCATGTAGAGGGGTACAGATATAGTGGTATACATACGCATGTAGAGGGGTACAGATATAGTGGTATACATACGTATGTAGAGGGGTACAGATATAGTGGTATACATACGCATGTAGAGGGGTACATATATAGTGGTATACACATGCATGTAGAGGGGACAGATATAGTGGTATACATATGCATGTAGAGGAGTACAGATATAGTGGTATACAT
Source organism: Parasudis fraserbrunneri (assembly GCA_900302295.1). NCBI lineage: Eukaryota > Metazoa > Chordata > Actinopteri > Aulopiformes > Chlorophthalmidae > Parasudis > Parasudis fraserbrunneri. The sequence continues at coordinate 11,386 of OMKL01053742.1, read as the reverse complement.
ACGCAGGTAGAGGGGTACAGATATAGTGGTATACATACACATGTAGAGGGGTACAGATATAGTGGTATACATACACATGTAGAGGGATACTGATATAGTGGTATACATACACATGTAGAGGGGTACAGATATAGTGGTAGAACATACACATGTAGAGGTATACAGATATAGTGGTATACATACACATGTAGAGGGGTACAGATATAATGGTAGTACATACACATGTAGAGGGGTATTCTGCCCTACAAAGGCACAAGGGAAACCTATCTACAGCCTTCTTCAACATACACTGTACAACATATACCATCCATACATGGTGTAGAAACACAGATTAAAATGCTTCCTCCTGAATCTTTATGCTCCTATTATGCTTCCCGGTGAATCACTCTATTACCATCGGTAATTCCTCTACAGCCTAAATGATCATATATATACCAAAGCAATTATTAAAAATATAGTAGTAACGAGTGACTGGCACGCACAGTGTGTGGTAACAATTGGAGTGTCAAGAATGCCTTTAAATGGTTTCTCATTAGTCTGTAGTTACTTGTGACTCACAGCACGGGTTGCATTTTGTACGGCTGTAAATCCATAATGAGTCCAGGGAAATATTGTTGGCCCGGGCCTCACTCCCCCTGCTCACTGGGTTTTCCTTCCAGAGGCAGCCTTAATGGCGGAGCGTGCCCTGTCCCGTGATATTTCCATATTGTATGAAGTCCCAGAGTTGGGCCACCTCCTAGTGATGGATGTGGCAACAACCTTGTTTACAACAGGGCCCGACCCTCGCCGCGCAGCACGTGATCGAGGTCTGCAAGAGGGTCGTCCTGGAGCAGATGTCCACCTTCGCCAACTCCGTGAAGAGGACGTGTGCCGCCGTGTGCCCGCTGTACGGAGACGTGCCCATGGGCGCCCCCGGTCCCCCGGGACAGAAGGGACCCCCCGGACTTCCTGTGAGTTTTCAAAGCGGGAAAAAAAAGGGTTGTAATCGGTTTTGTTGTAGTGAACCAGATGTGACAGAGGGATATTTTGGCAAGTGCCGTGTATACGCAGTACATCTCCATCAGGATTTTCCAGAGGTCCTGGAACAGCTGAACCCAGACTCTCACAGGGCCCACTGGTTATTCTGAAAGTATCCCTTGTCGAAGCTCCATTCCAGATCAACCTTTAGCCTCAGAAACGCTGTTGGAGTACATGTACCGCACGTTGTTTGTTTCTGCTGTCCCCCTGGCCGCGTCGAACGCAAACACATCGCAAGCACCTGGAGCGAGGCCACTAAAAGTATTTGGCAGTGTCGTTTGGAATGAAAACATTCCCATTTCCATGTCCGCGTGAGGACACATAAGAAGTCACAGATGAGACGCAAGGCTGTGTGTTGAATAGTTCTTGGAGGGAGTCAAGCCTGTCCCTGGACCGGAGAGACACCTTTTTTTTCCAAATTATAATGCAGGACAGTCACCTGTATTCAGGTTCCCCACGTGTTTTAATCAGAGAAGTCCTCGGGAACGAGGAGCCGTTCATGAAGTCGCAAATATAAGAAAATATCCCCGTCAAATATCATTTATTCAGGTCTCCATTAGTTTCCCCCTAAGGCACTGTAATGGCTATTCCTCCTGGGGTCATTAAGAAAAATCAACAGTACAAGTGTTAGAATACTGTACCCAGTTTAACAATATGGGATTCAAAACCGTTATATAGTCATAAGCCCCCTGTTGCGGCCGGCAGTACCCAAACAGCAGAACTTGAAAGTACCTGTAAAATGTTTTGGCAGCGCAATATGAATGATAAGCAGACTAAGTCTTCCCTCTTTTTCAGTCTTTGTGTACGGACCCGGAGTCTATAAATTACGAGGCTGAGTCACAGTTTGCGAAAAACAAACAGCTCATGGATTGGCGTGGGACCATAGTTTTACAGGGCCAGTGTGCCTGCTTGGTGCAAAACAAATAATTGTTTTGTTGTCATTGTCAAGACGTGAGTAATTTATAGACCTTGTACAGTCTGCTCATTGGTGAATGGAACCTTTATCTGTTCCTTGAATGGAACACCTTAAAAAAAAAGAAAAAAGAAAAAAAGAAAAAGCATGTTACATTGGAACCTTTGTGCTGAAAACACACAAAATCTTGAGACTGTGATTAACCTTGTTTGCTGTATTCCAGGGTGATCCTGGTCTCGATGGCGTCGATGGAGAACTGGGCCAACAGGGATTCTACGGTGAAGCTGGAGACCCAGGCAGACAAGGAGCACCAGGTGCAGAATACATACCGTACTCCTGTGATGAATTAGGATGGATTTACTGCCATAACACAACACTCATAATTGAAATTTGAATTCACCAATGCTCGTTTTTGGAGAGGGCATGCTTGAGAAATTGCAGTGGTAAATCCCCCCCAAAAATCGTACAACTTAAGATGTGAATACTATTGTGTGTGCGTTCCCATGGTAAATTCTGATTTATTATTAAAAGGGGTTTGGCACGAGGTCACACTTACATGCTACAGCCAAGCCAATGAAATCGAATAATATTTACTAGGTGTTTTAATACAGTTCATTAATAGCGATGATCTCAGTACCACACATGGTCGTTAGTCAAGATGACCAGCATGTTCTTGTTATACCAGCTCCTTTCCTGGGGGGCTTTGGGGATGTAGGGGTGGTCTACTGACCCCTCTGTTGTCATCCCTAATAAAGATCTGTGTCTGCTTCCCAGGTGACAGAGGAGACCTAGGAGACAAGGGAGCGAAGGGCCACGGTCTGCCTGGCTACGTGGGAGACCAGGGGCCCACGGGTAAGACTGTCCTTATAACTGACTTTGCATTTTTTGATGACGACACTGAATGAGTATAAAGTATGTTGGCGCTTTACTACGGCAGAAGACACCCAATCCTGAATATTTTTTTTGGGGGGGGGGACAAAATATTTTTTTGGGATACATTCATTGTTTCGGTGCCAGTGTTTACAAACATTACAAATGTAAACAAAACTCGACAAATGTAACTTATGTTAAGCAGTTGCACACCAAAAGCTTAGAGAGAGAGAAAAAAACATGTTCAGTCTCATGTTTTGGTGGTGGGGCCTGGGAACTCACCTGAACTCATGTTACCCACCTTAGTTTGTAAAATAGAGTTTACCCTGCTTTCTAAAGGGGAACCTAACCCATTTTAAGAATTCGCATTCATTCTTCCTGTGCCCCAGGACAGTCTAGTCAGTATTTGTGAACACGCACCACTCTCTCCTTAAAGGTCCCATATTCTACTCCTTTTCAGCAAGTTAATATAGGTCTCTGAGGTCCACAAAACATGTCTTTGAGGTTTTTTGCAGAAAATACCAATCGGATTATGCATTCTAGCATGCCTCTATACCCCTCTGTTTCAGTCCTGTTCCCGACAGGCTGTTTCTGTGTCTGTAACGGAATTTCTGTCATCTGTAATTTTAGTGAACCGTTTGGTGGAAAATGAAAACGTTTACGAGCCAGCCGCCATTTTGTACACGCGCGTTTTTCACACGCACGCATGAGTCAAGGACGAGGAGAGAAGCAAGCCTACCTTGTTGACATCATGTAATTTCAGAAGTCCAAACTTACTAAAGGGCACAGTTTCTGATTAAGGGCTGCGTGCACAGTATTTATATAGCACCTACACCTGCTTTATAATCAAACAAGAAATGGAAATCTCCTTTTCTACAATATGGGACCTTTAAAGGTAGAATCTGTTATGCTGTCAAACAGCGACCTCTAGCCAAAAGAGCCCTGCTTGGTATTGCACTTTTGTTTTGGTCTGATGTGTGGGCTGGAGTTGAGAGGGGATAGGAGAGGAGTTGCTATTGCTGGCCTCAGGCTCTGCCAAGAGAGGTCTTGAGAAATTCACAGTATAATAAGTTACACTATAGTATCCCCACTCAACTCCAGCCAACACATCAGACCAAAACAAAAGATGTCGACAAAGTGCAATATCAAGCGGGGCTGCTCTGTAGACAATGAATGGGGGTCTGAATTTGTGAGGCGATAAAATGTTTGTGTGAGCTCTTACACCCAAATGAGGTTTATATTCTAGAATAGGGTATTCTAGAAGGTCTGAACCAGAATTTAAACCTCATTTGAGTGTGAGAGTTTCTCATTGAGAGTCATTTGCATGGTTGAGTCTACACGGTCCTCATTTCAAAAGCGGTTACTGCAGCTTTAAGTGCAGTCAGTGCAGGCTGTTTTTACTTGAAATGACGGAATCAAAGGGAGACATATCCTGAGGGAGAGCCCGCCTGTCACTTTGCCAAAAGGGATTTCTTCGTTCTCTAATGTATTTGGCATGGAAACACATAGCATGGAATTGACTCAGCTAATTCAGAAAGAAGTCAGACTTCGAGACATTAACATTGTACGCTGATGAGAATGTTTTGTTTTCACTGCCATAGAAAAGGGATGCAGGCACATTGGATGGATTCTCTGTTAGTGGTTTATTTACCACAACTGGTCAACATACCGATAAGCCTTTAACAAACACCTGTTGTGGTTGAAACATTTCTGAATAAACGACTAACAGAGCATACATCCTTTTTCTATTTCACACCTGTTAATTTCTGGCTTTCCCAACCTTGGGGTTATGACCCCAACAAGTAGCCCACCCCAATGAGAAGATCGGCCCCTTGAAAGAATTGGAATAAAATGTAACAGCCTAATATTTGGTCTGTCGCCAACAGCTTCTTGCACTTGAAATTGAAATTGCATTGCAGTGTCCCTATAAAAATATGTCTTTACTGTATATTAAAGAGTTAACATCGGCAGCTGTTGCGGCTGCAGTGAAGGACACAAAGATTTCAATGTGATTCAAATGTTGGGATTCCAGGAAAAATTCCAACCTCAATATGAGGTCACCTAGGCAGTGAAAAAAGATTGGGGAGCCCTGATTTATGTCAAGCACCTGGTCATTTTTTCTTTTATATGAATACAGTGCAGGTATTGCCTGACGCTCAGACTGAATTGCATTCCGTTTCACATCATTATTTAGTCTGAAAGTGTTTCCAGTGTGACCGGTTTCAGTTGTTATTAATCTGGTCAACAGACCTGATGGGTGTAAGTAGACTCTGCCTTGTAATGGATGCTGATTGGCCCGGTTGAGAGTCCAACCAGAGAAAGCACCAATCAGGGCAGCAGGACCAGATCCTGAATCACAAAATAAATCAAAAGTAGGCGAGGCGAGCAGCTTGTGATTCAGGGACGGAATCTTGAAAAAGTACAGGTACCTCATTGCTGAATATTTTTTTTCCCCATCTTCGACCCCGTAGGTCAGCGTGGGCGTCCAGGCAGAGCTTTTGACGGCCAGCCAGGCAAGGAGGGCCAGAGGGGCCACGTGGGCCGGAGAGGACTAAGGGGACACCCAGGTCTCAGAGGAGTCCCAGGTGTCTGTATGACCAACGGGTGTGCTCTGCTCGATGCCACCACCAACGCAACACCTCAGCAAGCACCCCAGAGGTTGAGAAGGCGCCCATAGTGGCAAAAAAAAAAAAAAAGGGAAACTTTTTGACAAAGTCCAGCAGCCGTGCAGAGAACGGATGGAGAACGGGCGACGGAGAATAGCAGGGAGTGGGGGGATTATGAATGGGGAGATGGAGATCAGGGGGAGTTGGGGGCATTGTTTGTTTGTGTTAATAAATGTATGTTTGAATTTGTGGTGAAATAAAATGTTTCGATGTAAATATATGCGTCCCAAGTGAAACCCCGAGAGACACAAATATTTGAACTTACGGGAAAAATCCGATCAACAATCCAAGTCCGCTTGCCGGACAACACTTGAAAGACACCTGTAACACAGCATGCATTTGTAAAAGAAAAACTTCATAAAAATAGACCATCTTTATTTGATGTTTTGGTAACACTTCATTTAAGGCATGCAGCTATAATGGGTTGTAATGTATTATAGCGTATATGTAGCCTGCTGTGACAGGCTTATAACATGTTACTTCTTCATGAAGCAAATTAGAAACTGTCGCCATCATGCCTGTGACTAGATATTGATGTAGGGCATTATGAGCGGTCACGTGTTAATAAGTTCATTTATACTGAATTCAAACTGCTTTACCTTATAATACATTATAGATGTATGCCTTAAGTGTCACCAATACTTTTATTTAAAATGAACTCACATTAAGTCTGAGTTGTCTTTGAATCAATGTTCTTTATAATAAAAGTCCAAAAATGATTATTAACTTGTTTTATTATACCAGCTGTTGCCTATTGCTCTTTTGTTTTCATAAAGGAAGCATGTGACATCTTACTTCACACTCGTGAACACACCCTTACACCACCCCCTGATTTACCCAGGGTAAATTCACTTTGCATGTACGCTCAATCTCAGCAAGCTGTTACACACTTGTATAATTCCACACATTCACACCTGGGAGCTGCCTTGTACAACCGCAGTCTTCTACTGTTGGCCAATGAAAAACTCCGGAGGTTCCATGACTTGCTCAAGGGCACCTCGACACCAACTGGATGCCAGTGCCGGACCAAAGGTCACGAGTGATGTACTGTGATGATGTTGTAACTATTGCTACACTGTGGCCCTTTAAAGCAATCGTTTGGAAAAAATGCCAATTTGTTCCATTTTTCAGGCATGAGAAGACACGAGGAATGGTCTGGAAACCAGTTATTTGAGATGCATGTGTTTTATTTTACAGTATGCCTCGTCAGCTACTTCCCACCATATCAGAGATAATAAGCTACGGTGGCTATGGCAGAACTAATGCATAGTGGTGGGACAGATTCACGGTGTAAGACTTTATGATGGCCATCACTGTATATGCCAGTTTTTAATTCATGGAAAAACAGTAGCAAATGTGTTTAATGCTGTGGGAAGAACAATGTACTGTGCACCCTCTGGGTTGTTGTTACTCATATCTCACTTATAGCCTTCATATTGTGTATGGCTAATCTAGATTTTTATGTGCCCCTTGAGCATTCTGTAATGGATGTATCCATTAAAGTATGTATGTCTCGCATCTCTGAAACTACTGTGCTTCGCACAAGCATGACAGCTTATTTTACCTTGCCAAGTTTTCTCCATGTGTATAGCTGTATTTTATGTTCTATTGTTGTGACATATATCTGGCTACTGGATTTAAGAGCATTATCATTGCCGTTGGGCAAAAACCTACTTCCAATTTTGTAACTTTAATTGAAAGATTGCATGGCTTTATTTGTCAGCGAGTTTCATGACCTTTAAGGGCCATGAAACCCATTAAAACCCCAGCTTTCCAGAATACATGGTGGGTGATAATCTGAAAATTAGGTTGTTTTTCTTAATTCCTGAAAAGTTGTCCCTTTTCAACAACAGTGTTATGTTTATCATAACCAGAACTCTCCCGATTATACAAGGAATAAGTGCATGATAAAAAAAAAATAAAAAAAATTCACAAATGAGCTGCGCCAAGTTAACCCGTCGGCTCATCTAGGAGAGTGTTTATTCGATGCACTGATCGAAACCGTGTGTAATCCACACTCAGTTCCACACCATATCCCGGGACGTGCGCGCGAAGGCCTCACACGTATTTTTTTTATTTATTTATTATTATTTTTTTAATGTTGTTGTGGAGATGAGCGTAAACAGGGGCAGAACTAATGGAGAAAGACGGCTGCTCTCGTGAGAGGCTCCGCGTGTGGCTCTTCACGCTGTGTTTCCTGGCTCCCTTTCCTGTGCGCGCATGTGAGAGAGAGAGAGAGAGAGAGAGAGACCCACCTAGGTGGCCATCCCTCTTTCCTATTCCCCCCTCACGACTGCCCCGTTTTCGTCATGGCCTGCAGCGCAGAGCTGCTCTGTAGCGGTGTTCCCCTCCGAAGGGGGAGATGCTCCGGCCAGCTTCTGCCCTTGGAAACTCTTATTCTTCTTCCATGATTCTCCTCCTCTGGACTCCGTCCCTGAGCCTAATCACTTGCATCAGAACACGCATTACATTAATCGGTGCGGCCGACCGCGCGAGTGATTGTGGTAATTGCAGTTTAATGCCTGGAACTGAAGCCGTCGCCGCTCAACGATGGGTCTCCTGCCAGCAGAAAGAGGTGGCATGTTTGGTTGAGTTTCAAGGGGACAGCACTGAGGTTCTGGTGTGAAAAGAGAGAGGGAGAGAGAGATGATGTTTTACTTTGTACTAGCCTTTTATAAAGCGCTCAGACAAGCTCCAGAGACACAACATATCAAAAAGGAAAATGTAACTGACTTGAGTGTGTCTCCTACGGGTAGGCAGTTTTACTTGGTTGCCAGTGGGTGGGGGTTGAGGGATGGGTGGTGGGTGCCCCGGTTGCTACAGCTGTGAGTCCATGAGGCCTCCGTGGCGAGGTACAGAGGTGGGACTGCTGCCATCTGTGTGTGAGTGGCGATGAGAGCAGGTGAGATCAGGTGAGGTGAGACCATACCTTGGTCGGTGAAAATGTACCTGGGTGTGGGCTGCCCAAGTAAAGTCTACGTACAGGAAGAAAGAAAACGGGTATCCTCTCCTCCCCCAAAAATGAGCAGAGAGGACTCACGTTGTCAAGTCCCAACTGTACTTTTCAATAACTCCAGCGACAAAGCTACAGTGGCATCGTCAAGTTTTCCAGGGGTTCCCCCCCCCCCCCTTTCTTCTCCTAAACCTCATCCATCACAGCCGCGTGGACAGACTCCGCATGACCCCGTAGCGAGTCTATATGGAGCTCTGTTGCCTGTCTGGGCCAGCAGAGTGTGCTGGGTCCCATGGTCTTCCCCCTCGGCCTGAGTCACAGTAGGCGCCACTGCTGTTCCCAGATCAGAACGAGACAGAACTCTCTGGGAAGAAATCCCTTTCCACATCAGCAGCTCCACCACAACTTGACTGGAAGCGTTTGTTTTTGACGCCGGATACTGGAGCGATCAACCCTTTTTTTATTTCTTTTTTTATTTCTTTTTTAAAGGGATTCTTACGTCATTTTACAAAGTTTATCTGATTTGTCACAAACTTGGAGACATTTCAGTTCATCTGAAAAACACTAGTACGAGTGTTTTGGTTTTTGCGATATTGGAAGTAGAAATGGCTAGCTTTTGCTAGCGATACTAGTAGAAGTCAATATATATATATATATATATATCTCACAATTTCTCGGAGAAATCACATTTAAGTCCCTCTATATCTGTGAAACATTTGGGAAGCTGTTTGGAAGGTGCCACTGTACACTGAAAAACCCCATTGACCTCCACTCTTACTGACAAATGTTAATACATTCTTCCTTTTAATACCTTAAAAAACAACACTGGTGTAAGCGCTTTGTGGGTGGACTGAAATGAGGCAGAGCATCCCTTCAACACTACCGGTGGGTTTCCTGTGTCCCTCCTAGGAGTGTGGGCGACGATTTGGACATGATGGAAATGTCCTTATGCAAAGAGGTAGAACATGGTTAAGATATCATTCTCCTCCTGCCTGCTGAAGCAGATGCTGTCCAGGAAAGAGGATGCAAGTAGAACGTTTATCATTTAAAGGAACACACTGACATTTTGGGAAATACACTTATTTGCCATCTTCCCCAGAGTCAGACAAGGATATTGATATCAATTTCATCTCTGTGTGTAGCCCCAGAGAGAGGTCCAGGTGCATGCTAGCCTAGCTTAGCGCACAAGGACTGGAAGCAGTAGGGAGCAGCTAGCCTAGCTCCATCAAAAGGGAAGAAATACAACACCCAACAACTACAAAATGCACAGAGATGAAAAAAGAGATGTTTCCCAAAATGTTGGAGAGCTCCTTTAAGGCTTATATAATGGACATTTTTGAATTGACTTGTCAGTCCTCTGACCATTCTGAGGCATTTTGATCCAGTCCCCCTCTGGAATGCACCTCCCACGTACAAAGTGATATCTCGGTTCTCACTTGCAGCATTGTGAAATGCAAGACCACTTACAAGAATATGAGCTTGCTACTGTGGAAACCTACAAAATGTATGAGGGGTTCATTCCTAAAATATATACATTTTTGGATTAAGCATTGTTAACTCATGTTCATTGCTCAGTATTTCCAATGGACAGATGACTACACATTTTATAAGGACATAGGGACTTTTAAGACATTTAAGACAGCCACATAAGTCCCATAGGCTAATATTCAGGAGTGAGTTTTACTTTCATCCCATCTATAACCGTAAGAGCAGGTAGGTTGTTACAGTCTTCAAATTATATCCAAATGCCAGATATCTCATTTTGAAATTCAAGTCTTCACACACAGAGATTAATTAAATTAGTACCTTTCATTCTTTATCAGGTCTGAGCGTAATAACAGTGTGTTTCACAGTCTAGCATACAATCCAGGTGTCGTGCAAGTGATTAGGATTTGTTAGAATGTCTCAGAAAGCCTGCAGACACGACGAGTGCACACTGATCGACGCAGGCCAGCTAGCTGTGGAGACTGCGTATAACAAAACTCTCCGTAGCATTTCCCTACAGATAGCGGATTTGGCGGTGCCGGTTTTTGATGACTTTCAGCTGTAAGTGCAGGTCCAGGATCACAGTAGCTTTTAACACCTCGCTCATCGGTGACTTGTAGAACATGATCTGCTGACCACTAGGTTAAGGGGACTGCACTCGCACAGGTGCGATGGTAGAGAGAAACTCAAAGACTCGTGAGCGAAGGGACGTAACACTTACACACGTAAAACATTTAGAATTTCAGATGGTTCATTTTTTTTTTTCTCACCAGACACTTGTCACATTGGAGGGACACATTTGTATATATGGATAAGAGGCATAATACAAAATGGAAAGTTAGTATTTTTATCATTCCTCATTGAAACCCGTGGTTCAAAGCTAAACTGCACGCTTACCGCTAGCAGCAGTACCACCTTGGTTTCAATGACGATGCTAATAATGTGAGCATGCTGTTGTAGGGAAAGGTTACAGTCTCAACGGAACTAGAAACGACACGTGTCTGGTGAGGGAAAAACAATGAAATACATTTTCCAAAATGTCAGAGACTCCCTTTAACCCCCTGCCAGAAGGCCTTTACTTGTCCGAGTATGTGAGAGCACGCAGGCTTATCTACAGTGCTGCTCGCCTTGCTTTCCAGGAACACTCCCATGTTCTCTGTGTGTTTATACCCCTCAGCAACCGTACACACACACACACACACACACACACACACACACAGGCCAAACCATCGGCCCCTTGGAAAAGACACAGTCCGCCTTAGTACTATTTTCCTTTTACACTGACCCAGGGATGGGGCTGTCTCTTTCACTAGTTCAGACTCTCCTTATCTTGCTTCTCTTTCCAACCCATGGTAATTGAGAGTGGCTGCTAGCCAGTAAAAGTCAGAGGAGGGAGGGGGTGAAGGGGTGTAGTGAGGGTGGGGTGGCTAGGGTGTGTGTATGTGTGTGTGTGTGTGTGTGGGGGGGTGGCTGGTTTGAGGG
>OMKL01053733.1:3576-14806 GCA_900302295.1 Parasudis fraserbrunneri | reverse complement strand
CCCACCATCACTGAATACAAGCTGACAGGGCTGCTGTCTATGTCAAGATACATAGTGTTGGTACAAGGAGAGAGAGATGGACGGTACACATCTCTTGTCACCACGGAGTTCATCACAGGTAATCATCACAATATGCTAGTGCATTTCTCTACCAACTGTTTGCAAAATAATGATTGACATACCAATCCACCAATCCAACTGTCTTCCAGGTACTTCCTCTCAGGCCCTTCCTCAGACACTTCCTCAATCATCAGTGCTCTGACACTACAATTGGCAGTTTGGCAGTTTGTGTAACATAAAAACAACTAACTAATAACTAAGGAAGACATTTTATGAATTTCCAATTGTCCTTCTTCATTCCCATGCAAACAGAGTGCATATTGCTGTCATGTGAAAGGGGGGCAAATGCCACTTGCTCTCATTGAAAGCAAGAGGAGCCGTGTTGAAATTACCTTTACAGATTTCAAAATGTGATTGTTTTTTCAGTGATTGTGATGTTAATTGATACATGTCATATTTGATTTAAATAGAAAATTCACTATTCATTTTGACAAGATAACCCCCCCACACACACACACACACACACACACATACACACACACACACACACACACACACAAGCATGCAGACACACACAAACAACATTGTGTTTATGTAGCAACTGAACTGTGAAATAGGGCTGTTGAACTGTACAACTCATGCTACTATCACCAGATCCTTTTATCCATCCCATTTCTCAGGGAAGCTGCGTTTCCCCTTCCCCACTGAGTGCTCTCAGGAGCTGTTGAATGGAGCATTACAGTCAGGAGAGGTGGACATCTACCCTGGGGGCAAGGAGGGAGGAGCAGTCAGAGTGTACTGTGATATGGAGACAGATGGAGGTGGCTGGACTGTAAGAGACATCTATCTATCTATCTTGGCTGTCTGTCTGTCTGTCTGTCTGCCTGTCTGTCTGTCTAATGACAGAACACAGGTGCATAAGCATATTTTGGTTTGTACAGCATCATGTGTCATGCTGAAAGTTTATGATTGTGTCTTTCAGGTGTTCCAGAGAAGGATGAATGGAAAGTTAGATTTCTACAGAACCTGGAGTGACTACAGCATTGGATTTGGAAACCTCAGCGAAGAGTTCTGGCTTGGTACAGTTGGGGTTCATCCTGATTCTGATCAAATCAATAATAATAATTAAAAAAAACAAACATATTGACCATCGATCAATTAAAACAGTGCTATCCTTTCTCCCTGCGTGTCAACAGGAAATGAGCTGCTCCACAACCTGACCAGTATGGGCCCTGTGAGCTTGAGGGTGGACCTGAGAGCAGGAAACGACACGGCCTACGCCCACTACTCCAACTTCACCATCGACTTGGAGGAAAAGCACTATGCCATCGTAGTGTCTGGCTACACTGGAACAGCAGGTATGATGAACAAAATGAGGATTCTCCTGAGGATGTGCAGTGCCTTAGAAAATATTAGATTAGATGAGGTCTATTGTCCTCTAGACATTTTCTTTTCACAGCGGACCAACATACAAGAAAGAAAAAAAAAACATAACAAAACAAGAACAATTGCCAATCACATAACAGTAAGGTCACATCCCACCCAATGTAGCCTACATTGAGCTCAGGGAACTGGTGACACACTGAAAAAGCTCATGTGCAACATTTTAAGCATGAGAAACTCACTATGCTTTAATTTCACTTCCCTGTCAGGTGACTCTATGAGGTACCATAATGGACGTCCATTCTCCACCCGGGACAAGGACCCTAACCCCCTGGGGATCCACTGTGCCAGGGCCTACATGGGAGGCTGGTGGTACAAGAACTGCTACAAGACCAACCTAAATGGTCTCTATGGTGTCAACAGTAACAATCAGGTACCATCTTCTTCAAAATTGTTTTGATAAAGATAATGGTCTAATTCAGCAGTTAAATCTCTGTGTTATAGCACCCTGCCCAAATGTCATCTCTAAACGGTTTCTGTTATGCAACAGGGAGTGGTCTGGATAGACTGGAAAGGCAAAGACTCCTCCATTCCCTTCACCGAGATGAAGTTCAGACCGTCCGGGTTCTCCCCCGCAACTCACGGCTAAGGACGTCCACCAGTCTCTGCGACGTCTCAGAGACAGAGAACTAGGACGCCAGGAGGCCAGAGGAGATCACACATCTTACTGCATCTCAGTTTCCAACTAAACTTGCATGTATAGTGGTTTACATAGCTGACTTACAGTATGACAGCCAGTTCATCAAGTGTCACACAGAGCACCAGGAATTTGTTCTGTTGTGTAGTTTATGCATCATCGACTGTTTCTATGAGAAATGTACCAATAGGCAGGAGAGATAATTTTGATTGCAACATTTCTTGTTGTATTGTATTGTTCTGTTCTGTTCCCACAAGACCTTTCCATCTCCATACACTGTTTTGTTTTGACCCTGAAACACCTCTATTGTACATCAAAAAGTTTGCCACCCCACTACTACTGTAAAGTATGCACTGCCTCACTCTATTGGAATAAAGGTGGCTAAAGTGGGTCTGAAGTGTGGTTCTTTTATTTTGTGCTCATTAACAAAGACAGACAGAAAGAAGAGAGTTAAAACACCCATATCTCCTTTTGCCCAAGGAAGTCTCTTGATTCCTCTCCCTTTTCTCTACGAGGTAGGCTAAACATAATTATTTTATTTTTTATTTTTTATTTTTTTATATATGCACTGTCAAGTAAGGTGTTATCATGGCCTTCAGTCAGTCCCTGCCATGGTAACAGAGGTTTCATTATATTATTACTCCAATCTTATTTCCAACAATGAATAAAAGTCCTCCTCTACTTTCTTAAATGTATATATAATTGTAATCATTGCATTTAGGCTTCTACTTTAAGCTTAAGGTTTAAAAAGTCATAGCAAAAACCAGAGAGTGGCTGGAGAGAGAGAGTTTTCTTTTTGCATTTTTAGGCTGTGAGAACCTAAATTCTTATAGATTGACACGGTCTCGCACAAAGTGCCATGGCTGTGAGTTACCACTAGGGGCAGAGTGGATAAGTGTGAGTGAATGAATGAAAGAATGAATGAATGAATTAGTGAGTGAGCCAGTGACATTGCCGGTTATAGGGGTGCTTCACATCTAAAAACAAAGAAAGGGGCATTTTTCACTCAATGTGAACTCAATTCACTCAACTTTGCTGAAAACATGTTTTCTTGCGGACAAGGTCATAAATTCCTCGCCCCTATCAGGTCAAAACAATATTTAGCCATCCTTGATCTGGGTGAAACACTAACACCATGCAGGCCTGGCACATGAAGGGGGCGGGATAGATAAGAACATAAAAGGGGAGAGCAAGGTGATGAGCAACTTTTGGGACTGGGATGGTGACAAGGATCAGGATGGCAATAGAAATAGCATTGGTCTGTGTGGGAACTGTGCTTATGGTTATATTGCTGTGGATGTTAATGAACTACATTTCTGGACGGAGAAACAAACCCACACTGGGAGACCATAAGGGAAGTCAGTGTACAGGTAATTGTCTACCCTCTTTTCATTGTTTTCACAAGACAAAACCCTTTCAGGTGTGAAACAGAATTGTTAGAACTGGACATGAAGTAACAATGGCCACTGATCATTGTTCTCAAATTCTGAAGATTCGAATTCGAATATATATTTCGGAGAAAACATTCCAAAATGTTTACACCTGAAAGAAATAAACTGCACAGCCTGTTTTGCTCAAAATCACCATAATCAGATATGGGAGAGGGATTCATCATGTGGTCATAACTATGTACTCTACTGAAAGTAAAGCAACCTTTTAAATGGATAGTTCAGATTTTTGGACATTAGTGGTATGGAATACTTGCTACACTACTAGCAAGTATTCCATACCACTTAAAGGACCATACCGGTGTTAATATGCATTGATGTCCCTTAACTAGTCACCCCACATATATCACATTACCTCTAACCATTTTCAGAAGCAACGCTCACTGTATAAGACATTTGTTATTTGACGTTTTTACAGACTTTTGAAAAGTTGAACGTTATGGCTTCAAAACATATTTTTAAATTGTTCCCTCGTCACGCTGACAAAGACATCCAAGTTAGTATCAATTGATTTTCCATAGTTTTTATTTTAACTGTTACTATGAACTCTGCGGAGAATCTAGCATAGAATGCGGAAGTACATGCATTCAAACTAAAATAAAATAAAATAAAAACTACGGAAAATTTATTGAAACTAACTCAGACGTCTTTGTCAGTGTGACTAGGGAACAATTTAAAAATAAGTTTTGAAGCCATAACATTCAACTTTTCAAATGTCTGTAAAACTTTCTGATTACAAATGTCTTATACAGTGAGCTTTGCTTCTGAAAATGGTTAGATGTAATATGATATATGTGGGGTGACTAGTTAAGGGAAATCAATGCATATTAACACCGGTATGGTCCTTTAATGTCAAAAAATCCAAACTATCCCTTTAATGTGTGCTTATAACAAGAGAAAACTCCACAAATAACTCATCATCCTTATCTTTCCTTACTTCTACCACCCAGCAGTTGAATCTAAACTGCTGCAATGCCTCTATCAGTTTCTTCCCTCCTCCTCCTCTTCCTCCCTCCCTGGCCCCCCCAGCATTCCTCTGTTGGGGAATATAATGGAACTGGCTCATGACCACCTGCCAGCTCACTTGACCACCCTGGCGCAACGTTATGGAAGCATCTACCGCCTCAAGTGTGGCAGTACCAGTAGGTCAAAATCAACATTTCTCAATACGCTTAAAATTTTTGGGGATTTTTGGACATTAAGTGGTATGGAATACTTGCTAGTAGTGTAGTTGATGCAATGCTTACTGAGTCCCGTGGTCAGAGCTCTGGCCTGCCGCTCAGTTCGGAGCGAACCGGAAAGCGTCACACAGGCAAAAAATTGGGTCACGAGACAAAAAAGTGTTAACATGCATTCAACACTTCAATCATCAACAACAAAAATCTGCCGTCCTCCAGCATTTCCATCCTCGATTCATGTCAGTGATTAACACTTTTTTGTCTCGTGACCCCATTTTTTGTCTGTTCGACGCTTCCCAGTTCGCTTCGAACCAGGCGGGAGACCAGAACTCTGACCACGGGACTCTGTGAGTATACTAATGGTATTGCATCAACTACACTACTAGCAAGTATTCCATACCACTTAATGTCCAAAAATCCAAACTATTAACCCTCTCAAGTGTACGTTTTTTTTTTTAGATTGTTTTCTTGGTATTTTATATTGAAATTATAGGTTTCAATGACCAGTAGTCTTTGTTACATCATCATTATTCTATATCCCATGTGAGAAAGTACACATGAAAGGGTTACAATTTCAGTCAAATCAACTCTTAAAAATGTTCTTGTTACTTATGGCCACAGTCGTGATATATTCTCTGTTTGTTGCAGCCATGGTAGTACTTAACAGTAATGAGGTCATCAGAGAGGCGTTGGTTAAGAAGTGGTCAGACTTTGCTGGGAGACCACATTCGTACACAGGTGAAGAATGGTTATCTTCTGTTACTTTAGTAACAAAGCTGCTGCAAATAAATATGGTTTACCCTTAACCTCTCCCTCTATCCCTCTTCCCGTTTTCTTTACCTCTGTCAGGAGACATTGTGTCTGGCGGGGGGCGCTCCATCTCTCTGGGGGACTACACTGAGGAGTGGAGGGCACATCGCCGTCTGGCCCACAGTGCTTTGCAACGTTGCACCCAGCAGTCTTTGCATGGTGTGATTGAGAGACAGGCACTGTGCCTGCGACAGGTAGGCTACAGAAGTCAGGACACTCACTGTGCTGCAAGAGGAGCAGATAGACATGTGTACCAAGAAAGAATGCAACCCAATATCAACAAGTTGGCAATACAGTATCTCCCCATTAGAAAATTAACTATAGTAAAACCTATAGTATTCCTGTGTTTTGTTCATACACACTACAGAGATTTACCACATAAATACTGTAGTGATTCACCACAGTATTTCTATTGTGGAATATTATAGAAATGTAAGGTGAATAACAGTATTCCTATGGTTTTACCATATAAATACTATGGTCTCTATAGTTAACACTATTTGGTGCATGTGAAAAAAACAAGAATACAATCGTTTTACTATAGTTCATTTTTGTGTTGGTCATCTTAAAAGTAACAGTGTGAAAATGGAAGCATATAACTCTTACCATCCCAAATGCCGTGTCATTTTCAAGAATGGCTCGAATGAACAAACTAAACATTTTGAAAAACATTATTCATTGTTGAAAAGGGAACCTATTGTTCATTCCTCAGTAAGAATGTTTCACCTTTCAGGTTTTGATAGACTATCAAGGCTGTGCTGTGGATCTCTCTGAGGATTTCACTGTGGCAGCCAGTAATGTCATCACCACCCTGGCCTTTGGAAAAGAAGTGAGTATCTGTCCTCCCCTCAGTTCAGCGTGTACAACCTGAGGAAATCAGGAGAGACCAGGATTAGAACCTAACACTCTGTTTGAGTACAGGATTAGACCCAGGATAAACAACACAGAGAAATATGGTCCTTATGCATGTATTTTTACATAGTGTGGGCAGAACACCTAAAAAGAGAGGCATGGTGAACACATTTTTTTTTTTTTTATGTAAAAAAAATCTGCTAAATCTGCTATTCATCAAGAACAGTAGCAGTTTATCTTGTGTGGTTGATGAGCATCTATGCTTAGGCTGCCTGGGGATGTTGAGAACTGGACATGGTCACACCACTGTTTATGCTGCTCATCTTGAATTGCTTAAAATGTAACCAAGTTATCACAGTTTCATAATGTGTTGTGTAATGATGGTGTTGGTGGGCAGCGTGTTCACACTGTGAGCTGCACACTGCGTGCAGCCTCGGCTTCTCAGCCTGCACACTGAAACATTTGCACTTGACTGCTGGACAGAGCACGTTGCAATACGTCGCTGTGATAAGCCGTAACCTTGTGTGTTCTGTAGTATGAGAAGAGCTCAGCAGAGCTACAGCGTCTGCATGGCTGTCTGAACGAGATTGTGGCTCTATGGGGATCCTCGTGGATCTCTGCTCTGGACTCCTTCCCACTGCTCAGAGTCGGTAGACACACAACACAATGACTAGTGATTACACAGTGTATGATGAACAACTTCCAAGATGGGATTTTAAATCTGATTCAACTCATTATGTGATGTCCTCTTTTTCTCAAAGAAATTACCCAATCCTCCATTTGCCCGGCTCCTAAAAGAGGTGGTCAGGAGAGATGATATTATAAGAATGCACCTGAATGATTATAAGGTTAGTAATAACAAGTGCAACATTTTTTCATGGCTGAATACTATACTATACACTATCAGAAGTTCGCAAGTAATGAGGTACAGGTCTCAAGTCAAACAGATAAAATCAAAAGGCAAATCAGATAAAGCTAGTTCACAAGTAGAAAGAGAGTCAAGTTGAATCAATTCAAGCTTTTGAATTGTGTGTACTCAAATATTTATCATTTGTCATTGAAAAAATACATATTCCTTTAAGTTTAATTGCATGGATTTTTACAATGCAGAGAGAAAATCAGAACAGGCACATCCCTGCCGTCCAAACATGCTTGGAAAATATGTTTTTCAAGTCAAAGTCAAAAACATGTAATTTTCCTCTCTGCCAAGTCAAATCTCAACCTGTCAAATATGTAACTTGAGTTCGGTTTTAGTCAAAGTCAACAATTCTCATACACACTGTCACCTTGTTTTGTTGTCATATGCATAGCAAGAAAGCAAGAAATCTGTGGACACCATCACAGGGTCTCTCCTCCAAGGTGTTGAACAACCAGATGGCACAGCACATGGAGTGGTGCGTACAACTGTATATTGACTGACATCATTGGCTACTAGGGATGTTGTCAACTCAGAATTTCACTGTGAATTTGAATTGAGTGTGAATGTGGAGTTGGTTAATCCCACAAATGTTTTAATTTTAAATAAATGTGTTGAGATTTGTCCCCACTTATTATTTGGATGGGTATTTTTCCCTCAATAAATCTGTTGAATTTCAATTGTGCTCTCTTCAATTCTAATTCAAGTTCAGCTTCCTGTTTTACTTCCAATTGGAATTCCAAGTTCAATTTTATCAAAGTGAATTGGACTAAATTCACAAATGCTGAATTGACAGCAACCCAGCAAGCTACCATACTACAAACAAGAAGACCTGTGTATTGAATGACTGTTGCATGCTGTGTGTAGGTCTTGACCGACACTCATGTCCACATGGCCACTGTGGACCTCATCATAGGGGGGACAGAGACGACAGCGGCCTGGCTAAGCTGGACTGTGGCCTTTCTACTGTACAGGCCAGAGGTAAGCCGCATCACCATGAAATACAGGATGTGAATATGAAAAGAGGATATCTATGTAGTTTCACAATGTTAAGCAATCACATGTACATGTAGTTTCACAATGTTATACAACCATGTACACTGAACAAAACAACAATTTGATTCTGGTTAACTATTTTACAGTCTCTCTCTCTCTCTCTCTCTCTCTAGGTACAGTGCAGAGTGTATGAAGAGATGTGCAATGTGTTGGAGGGACGCTATCCCAAATACAGTGACAGACACAGACTTCCTGTCCTGTGTTCTGTGATCAGCGAGGTTCTCAGACTCAGACCTGTGGCTCCACTGGCAGTGCCACACAGAGCCATCAGAGACAGCAGGTGAGCTGAGATACAGGAAGCAGTGCTATAGATAGAGAGACTAAAATGTATTGTCAAACTACATGTATAATTTAGGATCACGGGATACAGCAAGAAAAAACTTTATTTATCAATTTAAGAGAGAGAGAGAGAGAGAGAGAGAGAGAGAGAGAGAGAGAGAGAGAGACTAGAATACTAGTGTGTAGAGTGTTGTCAAATTGTATTGAAGAAGTAAAGCAGAATCAGAAATACAGGAGTCTGTCAGTCTGGTTCTAAACATGTATTATGAGCTCATAGGAGAGAGACTATCAAACACTGTTCAAAGGTAAAGCATAGTCTGTCTCTCTGGAGTAGAGGCCAAGCTTAGATTAAATAGAAATCCAACTGGAGTCAGCAAGTGACCTCGACACGTGGGGGTACAGACACAACATTGGAGAGAGTGAATAACAGCACATGTGTGCCAGGGGTCGGGGCTATCGTTCAAATTAGCTAATATCAAAAGGCTCACAGTTGGAAACTGAAAATGTCAGTAAAATGAACATGTTCAAATCAATCAAAGAGGGATGCCAAAGAGTTTAAGGTTCACAAGAGTTTGGCTGATGATCAACACTACAACAAAACTACATGTATAATTTAGGACCAGCTTTTTGTGCTAAGATAATTTCGGTATTGTTTGGAATGGTCTTCACGGGTCTCAAAAGTTCTGCCTGACCCTACAAAGACCTTCCTACCCTGACCTGAAAAAGACCTGACAAAAATGTCATCAGCAAACCTGAGTAATCACACGTAGACCCAGACACAACTCTGGCGAGCCAGTGCAGGTTTGTGCGGGTCTAGTCAGTTCCAGACTAACGGATATGGCATGCTTCAACATTTAAAACCTAGATGGCAGCCAAGTGCTGTGGGCTATATTATATGATGATTGCACATGTCACTCTCAAAGATGCGCATGGTTCCGGATCAATTGAATAGAAAAATGTAAAAAATGAATGTAAAAAACTGGACATGACCTTAACCTGAAACAAAAAAATATTTTAGGGACCCAATTAACAGTTGTTTGAGACCCAGGTTATGTTTTAGAGGAAATGGTTAAACTGAAAGACCTCAAGCGTCATGCCCATTCAAGCTGCGGGGGCATGTGCCCCACTGGATTTGTTTTATTTTATTATTATTATTTTTTTTATAACACGTAGTTATGATCATTTTATACTATGAGTATTATTCTAATTATGTCATAGATCATACCTCAAAAAGTCACACACACCCTTTCCCTATGGTATTGGTTTTATTCCAAAAGTTGCAGGATGAAATCATTAGCACCAGCAGGTACGCACGCACTCAGTACTCTGGTGCGCATCAATGCTGGAGGAGATGTAGGCTTCAGCTAAACGGCTGAAGTGGTTAGTGTGAGTCCCTTCATGTAAACAGTTCATGTTCATGGGTGCGTTAGGTGAATGTGTATATGTGCTCAGGAAAATATTGGTATTACGGTATGTCCGTGTATTGTGGAGTAATGTACATGATGACGAATAAGCTAACCACCATGCTAACCTCATGTAATGCTAACCTCTCTCTCTCTCTCTCTCGCTCTCTCTAGTTATATCAGTGTGTGTAGGTGTGGTTACAGGTTATATACATCAGACGGCACATACAGGTACTTTGGCTTTTTTCGCGGCCACGCCTACTTTTGGGGAAAACACAGACACTTTTTCTATTGACTGCCATTTTATTTCGCCTTTATAGAAACTGTCGGCAGAACGCGTTTATTGTTTGAAAAGTTTGTTTTGTTAGTGCATCATGTTAAGTCAAGCAGTTACTTTCAAACACTGGCTGCCATTGAGCATTCACACCATTGTGAAAAGTTACATTTGATCTGTTTTCAGGCATGCCTCATCAGTCTTCCCCTATGGTATTTCCCCAGTCAGCTACAGGATATTTCCTCATTTCCCTACCTGGACATTTTAATATTACGCTTATGAATTTCCAAGTGACCTAAAACTAAGAGATAATGCCTATTTCTGGGCCTTGATTTATATCCCTTTATGAACAAATGCCATCTAATCCCTGTTTATTCCCTGAGTTATTTTCCCCCAAAAGAGGCATGGCGATCAAAATAGAGGCGTGGCGATCACAATTCAGTGTGGATGATGTATTGCCGGTCTGATGCATGTACACCATGTACAGTGGTGATGATGGATCTTTCAAGGATGCTGAGCAGTTTTGACAATAGGTTACTACTGAGCTTTTATTGGCAATGGAGCAGACACTGCGATGTGATGTCAGCACAATCTCATCTGTACTCATGCTGCTTCCTATGTATTGTGTTTGAAAATACAGCTATTACCATGTTGGCAGGTTCCTTTAATCTGTGGCTTTATTATCTATGTTCTCTAAAATAATTTGCATTGTGAATATAGTCTTTTTATGTGAATTTATGCAAAGGAATTTATGCAAAGTTGCAAAGGAGAGTAAGGGAGAGAGAGAGAGAGGGAGAGAGAGAGAGAGGGAGAGAGAGAGAGAGAGAGAAAAACACAGAGAGAGAGGGAGAGAGAGAGAGAGAGACACACAGAG
>OMKL01053731.1:0-12252 GCA_900302295.1 Parasudis fraserbrunneri | reverse complement strand
ACAATGTCTCCTCATGACCCACTCTTTGGCTCCTGACCCTGACCCTGACCCAGCAGCCAAAGTAGTTTTTACGGCGTGGTACCGAAGGGGCCAGCCACCTAGAAAAGGGTTTGTCTGTATATCTGTATATCTACATATCTGTATGTCTGTACCCACAAAAGTAGACCAATCACAGCTCACGCCTCTACATACAGGAATTGTGCTCTACATGCGGGAATTGTGGGATGACATTATCTACTTTCCTTTCATAAAGGATGGTCCAGTGTACCCTAAACTAAAGGAGATAAGAAAGGAAGCATTGAAGCACCTTTCCTTAACATTTAGAGAATTCGACCAGCTCTTACCATGGCTGCCACTTAAATACTGCCGGGTCATTTCACTCCATTAAGCAAAAAAGACTGTTGGAATCCAGCCTATGTGTCTTGTTAGAATAGGGAAGACTACTAATGAACTAGCTGGCTAGTGATTATCTACCAAAGTGGCTAGGAGAACCGGCAGACTTAATGTTACCAGCCTTGGCTGAAAGGTAACTTGGCTTTAACAACATTGTGTTGTTGCTGGCTGCTGTTTGTTGCAATCCTTGTCTTAAGTTATTTAATTTGAATGGCGGAATTATATATATTATATTGAGAATCTTTTGACAGACATTAATGGTATTTTGTGCGTCTTTTCATTTTCATTGAAAAAAAGTGTTAAAATAATTAAATGATTAAAATGAGCCATTAAATAGGCTTTGTGCTAAATGTTGTTAGGAAATATAGGTCTACTGTAATTGGCAGACAGTTAAAAAATAGTTTCAGCTCAAATCTGTGATTTGAATGTGTGGCATGAACAACTGTAGTGTCAGACTAATTAGCCTGATCGCAGTGGATATTGGCAATCTCACAGGGTGATGATAGGACCATGTGAATACAGAGCTCATCGCTCTAAAGCTAATTATTGCATGGTGATATATCACACACACCGTATCCAGGATATTTCTACATCACATTCCCCTCCTCAAGAGTTTAAAGATGAAATGTCATCGCCAGTCGATCTCCTGTAAATGCACTGAAACCTGTTCATTACATGACGGAAAGAGTCTTGTCATTGTCAACTATTTGTCACTGTCTGTGTCCTATTGTCCCTGCAGGCTTACTGGTGAAAAGCCTGCATACAGAGGCTCCACAACCTGCCTGGCCTGCTTGGCCTGAGGCCTGGAACTCATCTGTGCATTGCATACTCAACCTATGACTTGTTTTGTGGTTTTCCGCCATACACATTATCCCTAATGATCACTTATCTCTGGTAGGCGGTAGGTGCATCTCAGTCGATGTTGTTATTGTTGTGAGTTACAAGAGAACATAAAGCAGATTGAGATCACATCATTAAGACCAGGGGGAGGGGGGTACTTCCTGCTTATTTTGAGATGACTTAGGCTACATCACATGTACAGTTATATCACTTCTGCCCGTCTGCTGATATAATGTTAGTCTTCCTTCTACATTCTACACTTGACTGTTCAGGGGAAGGGATTTCATACACTTCCTTCTCCAAGAGAATAGAGAACTCCTGCACACTAAACATTTTTTACCTGATGAAGGTCTAAGGACCGACACGTTGTGTTAATAAAGTTTATTGCAAGTAAAAGGGAGTTCGCTATTCTCTTGCCTATGGACATTTCCTTCCTTCCTCCTACGTCTACGAGAAACTGAAGGTGTGCATGAGCCTTTACAGTCAAGATTTACACTTCCTTCTCAAATTGCCATCATGCCATGTCATGTCATATCATAAGACATTAATCACGGATTTCTGGATCCAAAATGTTTGTCAGTCACTCCGAAATAAATTTACGAGAAAAGGGGGACTCCATTTCCTGGAGGTTGAGATTTTTTTAGGTTGAATTACCCGTAGGACTAGTTTACACGGTTACTTGTAATCAGCCCCGTGGCTCTCGTGGAATGTTCGAGGTCCTCCAATCTTTTGTGTCCCCTCACTGTGCATGCGTCAGTCTGGTGTATATTTTATGTACTTGTGTGTGTAATGTTTGAGGTAACTGTGGGTATTCCAGTTTTACATTTACTTGTACTCCAGCAAATCTTCCATCCCATCACCAGAGCTAAAGAATTTCTTGAGAGTCTAAACTTGAATAGCTTGTTGAGGTGCTTTGGTCTCAGAGTTCATTCCTTTGACTTCACATACGGAATGCACGTGAACACATGCACACGCACACAGACATACTGTGTATTGCTGCTACTGCGTGAAAACCTGGTATCTCCAATGTTTTTGGTGATTTTCATGTTTTTACTTAACTTGAAAGTCTCTGTGTGTTGTGAGCAAGATTCATGACTCTAAGAAACATTAATAGAAACATAATGTTCCATGAAATACATGGGTGTCAATCTGAAAAGGAGGTTGTTTTTCTTCATTCCTGAAAAGTTTATCATTTAGAGATATGAGGTTTTCACAACAACAACAACAACAACATGCTTACAAACACACATTACTCATCCATGGTCTATTAGTGGGTTGTACTCAGGGGGAATGGAGTCTGGTTATGTCGTTGCGTGTGACATCTGCTCATGTCCACACTAGCCTGTATTACAGTATGTTGTCCATCTTGTCTGTTTCCCTCCCTTGCTCTCCTTCCCTTTCCCAGCCTCCTTTATTCCTCTGTTTCTCTGCCCACTCCCTCCCCAGTTCCCTGCACTAATTTTTTCCACTTTCTCAGGGGAGACTAGGCACTCTTTGTCTGTATATGCATTTGTGCGTATGTGTGTGTGTGTTAGTGTATGTGAACATGAGCTTTCTCACTATTATGACAGTGAAATTGAATATGAATCACTATTTTTATATTTTTAAGGTTAAAAGCCGTGGCTGTGATCAATATTTTCTGTCTGTCTGTTTGAAGGTAAGATGACTGAGTTCTTAACACTTTCTCAACCCTCTTGACCTTGCTCAAAATAAGCATTTTTTTTTTAAGTAAAAAAATAAAAAAAGATATTTCAAAGCCTGTCTGAGTCAAGAGTGTTTGGACAGAAATGTGTCATCTCACCCCAGAGGAGCCACAACTAGCTTGGAGCACGGCCAAAGAGTCTTTCCTTCCTCCTCACCTCCTTCACCAAACGCATCAGTGGGAAGTGTTTAGAGGACAGGAGACTTGACTCTGTTCTCTTCCCCCAAAACCCTTGAAGAACATAATTTATGTTATCCTCGTGATCTTTCACAGTTCATGCTAGATTTGTGAACATGAACAAGTCCCTCCCAAAGCCGAGACGATCTTGATGACATCATCAAAAGATGAATCCTGGACAGCTCCAATGACATTAACTCTGTCTAAGCTCATTTGATGTCGAAAGCTCATTTAATGGTAACAGCTCAAACATTCTACAGTATGAGTCTGCAAAGTCAGTCTCTAATTCATTGTCAATGGAGCAGCTTTAGGTTTTGTTTCCTAATGACATCACAGATTAAAGCCTTGTTTCTCTGGTTTCTAGATTTGAGAAAGGGATTTTTTCTTTCCCAAAACAAAACTGATAATAGGAGCTCAAGTGGAAAGAATAGAGCTTACATACTATTAAGAATGCTCCCAAAAAATCTAACTTGTCACAATGACATTTCAGCCTCTGAAGGGATCCTTAGGACCCTTAGGCTACACCTAGCACCTGCCAAGTAATGTAGGATGTGCTTGCTTTCATCCGTCTGACTAAGATCGTAGGTGTGTGAATTCTGTTCTAGGCTTTGTTTTACCTCAGAACATTCTGTGATCAGAAGATAAGTTCATTTGAACAGGAGCTAGAGACGGTATGTACCTGTACATTGTGAGGAGTCTGTTGCCCTGTTCCAGCCAGCAGAGGAAGCGACAAACAGTAGAATTAAATGAACGGGAAGACAGACCAAAACCTGTCTCCTCTGAATGTTTGACTTTTTCAGCTCAGACAGCTGGGACACCATGTTCCTGTCATGTCTCTACACACTATGACATCTGTTTGTTTCAAATGTGGAGATTAATGTCCAGAATTGTCATTTTACAGGACAACCACAGGACCTATACTGTAACCTACGTGGCAGCTGCCTCAAATCACAAGTTGGTGCAGGGTAGCATGTCTCTGAAACAGTCTTTAATCCAAGATTATGTTAATAGAGCAAGAGACTAGAGCTACAAGAGGTCTAGTTAAGTGACTTAAAAGCTCATACAAAAAGTGCTGCGTGGAAATTCTTGAAGGAATTCTGTGGGATTTCAGCGCTGCTTTGGGAATTAGGATGTGGGCTGATTCGCCCTCTTGGGCACGCTGGGCTGTGTGACGTAGGAGATGTGATGCTCTTTGGTCTTAAACAGCCATGGTGTTTCACAGCAATAAAAGCTTGTTAGCACAGTAGCAGCCTTATGCAATATAAGGCCTGACCTATAATAGAACTCTTTGGGCCTGACTGACTTCCCCTTTGACTGACTCAAAAGACTTTCAAGAGCAAAAAGTCACCCTGGTCATAATCCCTGAATCTACGGTACAGCTGTAGTGTCAAGGTAACAGGTCCCCTTGTAGAACTGTTTTAGGAAAGATAGTGGGCCTGAGAGTTGCCTGGCTTAAAATTCACTCTGAAATCTATAGCCTACAAGCTGTTAGGTTAAAGGGATACTCTGACATTTAGAATTCTGTCATTTTTCTTCACTGGAACCTTTTTGCGTTTTGGGTGAAATGTTTATTAGTATACATCTACTTGCCCCTAAAATGACTGCATCTATTCCTTGTTCATCGAGTCAGAGAATATTCTACATTATCAAGTACTACAGTAAATGTATGAAGTCAAAATTATTATTGGAGTAGGAGTCTTTGCACTTTGACATCACGTCACCTCTAATCTTTATTAGTTCCAGTGGGAAGATGTTGTATTTCTTTGACAGATTGACTTGACTTGACACATTAACAGCTGAATGTGTTAGCCTTTGAAACTGTCAAGGGAAACTAAAATACAGTGCTTTATCTTAGAATCACGCTTTGAACCAGGACCTGATTCATCAGGGTCAATGTCTGCTCTAAGAGGAAGGAAATGTCAGCTTCTCTCTCTCTCTCTCTCTCTCTCTCTGTCTCTCTATACATCTCTGTCTCCCTCTCTCTATCTCTCTTTCTCCTCTGTCTCTCTCTCTCTCCCTATCTCTCTCTCTCCTTCCCTCCCTCTTAGTCTATATTTCACTTTTTCTCTCTCTCTCTCTCTCTCTCTCTCTCTCTCTCTTTCTCTGTCCCTGAGACTTTATGTGTCATGTGAATCTGATCCTATTGATTTTCTGTTTGGGTCTCTCTCTCTCTCTCTCTCTCTCTCTTTCTCTTTCTCTCACTCGCTGACCTTTTCCACCATGCAGCGTGGCATTATTATTCAGCCGTCTCTCTTCCTGTCTCAATATTAGGTGTTTTCTCAAGTTGTGTGTGTCTTTGGTTGGAAATGTCTGCTTCCTCACTTTGTTCAGCATTGCCAGGCGCAGTGGCTCTTCCCTCTACTTTCATGAGTACATGTTGAGCAATAACAAACAGACCTACATTAGCAAACCCGTGTGCCAAAGTAACTGGCGACGGGTCAAGGAATAAGCAGCCTCTAAACCCTGATTTCTTAAACTATGGGTCAGGACCAGGGCCGTGCACAGACATTTTGGGGGGCAGGGGCTCGAGCAAAAAAAAGGGCACCTACCGACACGCACTATTCCCACCCCGACTTTGCCACACTGCCACCATCCATAATCACACACTATGTTCATAACATGGGACCTGTTTAAATTCTACTGAAACACATGAAGAAACCACAGATTTGACATGTTTTCATGAAAGTAATGCAGTCAGTGTTCAGTTGTTTAGACCAATTCAGTCACGTTAGATAAGTAGTTTCTTTGAGACAGAAAGTTAGGAAGGATTCATATAGATCATACCTTTCCAGTATGTATACTTTGGTGTATTTTTTCATGGATACTACTATACATTTCCCTCTTTATATTGGATAGAATTTCAATACAAAAATTTATAAAAAATGTAATGCACTTTTTGACTCTGGGAGCAAAAGGGCAGGGGCTCCAGCCCCCCCTGGACCCTATCTGTGCATGTGCATGGTCAAGACCCATCGTGGGTCGTGGGCCCTCTTCTTTTGGGTCCCCACATGACATCGTGCACTGTTGATATAGCTACTGTAAATGCAAAAGGGTGTTTTAGACACGTGTTCTTCAACGGCCCTCTAACTCTGTCTCTCTCTGTGTGTTCTCTCAGGAGGCTGGGTCACCATGGCACCCTTCCTGCGTATAGCCTTCAATGCTTACGATGTTGGGGCACTGCCGCCCCTCTCTGCTCCTCCCATCTGTGCCATCAAGATGAAGGAGTCTGTTAACACAGGTAAGTAGCAGCAACACACATACACACACACACACACACACGCACATACTGTACACACACGCGCATACATGCACACAAAAACTCGCACACACACTCTGAGCATGAAATATAGGCTGGGGAAGTTAGTGCGTTGTGCTCTCCCCCCTTAACAACTGCCACTGAGGTTCCCTTGGGCAAGGCACAAAACCACAAATATGCACCCAGTGGAGCTGCTTAGTGGCCAACAGTAGAATGCTGTGAGTGAGCAGCACCCAGCCCATAACAGGTGAGCTATGTATGCTCGGTCAACCTTCCCTGGGTGAATACAGGTTTCTAAAAACACATGCGCGCACACATGCATGCACACACACACACAAACACACACACACACATCCATCTCCCCACTAAGACCTGTCTGTACCCTCTGTTCTTCCCCAGAGCGAGGGAAGACGTTGGTTCAGAGGAAGCCCACCATGTACCCGGCCTGGAAGTCCACCTTCGACGCCCACATCTACGAGGGACGCGTTCTGCAGGTGGTCCTCATGCAGACAGCAGAGGAGCCTTTGGCCGAAGCCACGGTGGGCGTGTCGGTTCTAGCCGAGCGCTGTAAGAAGGGAAAGAGCAATGGACGCACCGAGTTCTGGGTGGACCTGCAGCCATCTGGCAAGGTGCAGATGGCAGTCCAGTTCTTCCTAGAAGATACTGACGCAGGTAAACCTGCAGGGCCCGTCTGATGGTGCTCTCTTTATTGTTTGTTCCGTAGGGCAGTAGGCTGTGTTGTTTTTGGAGTGGCATGGTGGACTGGAGGTTAGAGAGACTGTCCTGTAAAAGTGATGTCAAAGGTTCAGTCCCCCCGCAGTAAGCAATGTGTCCATCCCAGCTGAAGTGTCCCATGAGCAAGGCAGTGAATGCCTCCATGCTCCAAGAGCACTGCAAATGGCTGTCCCTGCGCTCTGACCCCTCTGTGGTAAAATCGCTTCATGTAGGCTGTGTCCAGAGGGATATGTGAAAAGACCCAAGGGGATTAATAAAGTACTACAAATTTAGATTTACGTGGATCCCATTGTCTTACAGCATAGCCTCTTAACCCTCCTGGGTTCTGTACATCAAATGCTGTTGGACAGTGTGAGAGTGCAGTGTATTGTCCAGGGCTTTCTGTGGTTTTCCCAGTCATGTAGGTTTTGAGGAAACATACAGCACTGGAAAGTTCTGCACTATAGTTTCCTCTTTTCTGTTCTCTGGCTTTTCCGTGGTCTGCACCTGTATAATGTACACATTTTATTTTTATCTTTCAGAGAAAACTAGCTCACTAACTACAATACAGACAATACAGTCTAAAGCAGAGGTATGCCTGTTCGTGATTCCCCAACATAGTCAAGCATAGACAGAATGGTGAACCTTGACACAAAATAATTTCCCCTTTTCAGGCTATTTAACTTGATTGATAATCTGAGGAGGGATTTAGATGTCAAATATTCAACATTTCACAAGACAAAAAGCATCCGTACCAAAGATTATAAACATGATGATATATTTGTATATCTTTTCTCGACCTCCCAAAATCATCTCACGACCCCCAGGCTGAGAACCACTGGTCTAAAGGCCAACACGATATCAACTTAAATTCAAAAGAAACATAAAGACGAAACATCCATACTTAAGAAGACTACATTCAAACATTACAACATAGATCATAAAGTGTGTAAGTTTTCCTTTAGCCTCTTTTGAGGTAGTAAAAGGTAGTTCCCTGACCGGGAATCGAACCCGGGCCGCGGCGGTGAGAGCGCCGAATCCTAACCACTAGACCACCAGGGAAGGGTGAGTCTCAGGCTCAGCTGTTAGGCCAAAGTTCCTGGAAAAGACCCCTCCCTCACAGGCCCTACCATTCCTTTGAATTCTCTCTCTCACACACACACTCTTCTCACTCTCTCACTTGCTTAGTCACGCATACCCACACTTTCACACACATTCCAGTAACATGTCTGTCAGTGAGCAGTGCCCTCTAGTGATAGCAAGAGAGAGGAGCTGCCACCCTGCAGTTAAAGGGATACTTCTGATTTTTTTTAACCCTCGCCCTATTTCTTGCTTACCAATTATGTTGTTGATTGTCCTTTCTCAGCACAATCCATGCTTTTCCTCATACTAGCGCCAGATAGTTAGCCACAAACCAGTACAAAGTCAATGGGGTCACGCTCCTGTCTGTACAAGCTGACTGAGGCTCGCTGAAATTTACTTTGTGTGCACTGTGGAGTAAATTTCAGTGAGCCTCAGTCAGCTTGTACAAACAGGAGCGTGACCCCATTGCCTTTGTGTTGGTTTGTGGCTAAGTATCCAGAGCTAGTATGAGGAACAGCATGGACTGTGCTGAGAAAGGACTCTACCAATCAACAACATCATTGGTGAGTAAATCAGAACTATTCCTTTAACATCTGTTTTCTCTATGTCATGGCTTACTGGTTAACCTGCATGCTGTTTGCGTGTCAGCAGCATAGGTGTGGCCATGTGACCTGTTATAGGCTGCAGGTAGGAATGTGTGCCTGGTTGGGACAGGTTATTGTTCCTGAGACACTGAACACGAGTTATAAGATGTTGTCCGTGACTCTCTCTGACGACATGGTTGATGAACACAGGTCTCTCAGGTTGGCTGGTAGGTCCAGGGAGGCTGCTAAGTAGTCGAAGAGAATAGAATAGAATAGAATAGAATCCCTTTATTGTCATTGCACAGAGTCCAACGAAAATGAGTAGCAATCATGACGGTGCATACACACATAACACACAGCAATTAAAAAATAGAAAAGAAAGCCTATAAAAACAATACAATGCAATACAATCAAAAAGGGCGCTCCTGCGTACCATGCAGAGATACAGTGCACCAACACACTCAATGGAGCAGCTGTAGAAAGACACCAGCAGCTTTTCCTGAGTCGCTGTTGTGCCTTCTTGACTGCTGCAGTGGTGTTGGTAGTCCAGGAGAGATCTTCAGCGATGTGCATATCCAGGAACCTGAAAACAGGGACCCTTTCCACACAGACCCCATTGATGTATAGTGGACTGGGGTCTGCTCTGTTCCTCCGGAAGTCTGATGAGTTATTTTGTTTTTGAGGAATTTAATACAAGATTGTTCTCTGAACATCATGCTGCCAGTCTTTGGATTTCATCCCTGTAAGCTGTCTCGTCTCCTCCTGAGATAAGTCCAACCTCAATCATGTCGTCTGCGAACTTGATGATGCTGTTGGTGGAATGGATGGGGGTACAGTCATGAGTGTAGAGGGTGAAGAGAAGGGGGCTCAACACGCACCCCTATGGGGAGCCGGTGTTGAGTGAAAGGGTGGAGGAGAGATGGTCCCCAAAAATATGGTCCCCAAAAAAATGGTGTTTGTTATGATGGTAATGGTTCAGAGACATGTCAGCAACACAGTACATGCTGACATGCTGGTAGAGGGACAACACAGAGACAGTGCATGTCACACCAACACTATGTACATCGATCGTTTTTGCAGCATAGCATACAGTATGGTTGCAGCTGTAGAGGGAAGTGTCCAGTAGTACATATGAGATGCATGAAATAAATATGTACATTACAGAACACAGACCAAATTCTAATATAAATAGCGTGAAAGCCTGAAGTTGCATAGGATTGTGTAGACATTCTAAGTGGTACAAGGTTGAGTATTTACTGCCTGGTGATAATATATAGCTTGTTGGTAATAACAATATGTTACTCTGGTTTCATCTACATTGTAAACCAAACCATACATAAACATAGAATTGTGATTGCACTATTTTCCCCCTTAAGATATCTTTCAGTAATGTGTTATCACACCACATTTTGTGTATCTGAAAGTCCCTCTACAGTTAGAAGCGAATGATGCAGAGCAGCCTAGGCTGGCAGTGCTTTTATTTGGCCACCAGTCTGCCTCCCCATCTCAGACATAGGAGTCAGTCCAGCACGTGCAGGTAGCCGCGGTCTGCCAATGGGGGATGGGCGTGGCCGAGCTCCACTGCCTGGAGCTGTCCAGGGGGAGCCTAAGAGTGGGAGTACCCCAAGTTAGGGCCCTGTGCTCTGGGTCAGACAAGGCGGGGAGAGGGGGACAGAATTCCATGTTGGAGGAGCTCCATGCTCCATCATCCCTCAGTCTCCCGCCCCCACAGGTTTCCTGAAAAGCAGCCCAGACCGAACCCTCTCTCTCTCTCTCTCTCTCTCTGTGTCTCTCTCTCTCTGTCTCTCTCTCTCTCTCTCTTTCTCTTTCTGCCAGACACCAACTGTCCTGGCATGGCTCACTGGAGCAGTGTCCAAACATAAACAGCATTCAGTGTATTTACTGAGAGCAGGCAGAGAGGATATGAGTTGCTCTCCCTCCCTAACCTCACCCATCTGTCCTCATTTACCTACCTGTCTGTCACTCTACCACCTCTTTTTCTCAGCCGCTGTCTCTCTCTCTCTTTGAATCTCTCCCCTGCAATCCTCTTATTTTCTCAAAGTGCCGAGTTTGTCCCCTCTCTGTTTACCTCTCTCACGCCTCTCCCTCGTTTTCCCTAGGCGACCCTTGACCCCATCCCCTCAGCTTGCGTCAGTCGGAGCCACATATCCCAGAGGGCCATTTTTCTGTTTCCCCCTCCAGTTGGAACATGTGACCTCTCTCTTGCTAACTGTTCCCAACATAGAGCTGTTTGATTGGCTGCCACCCCAGGCTTTATGGCCGATGACACTCGTCTTCTGTGTCATCTGTCAAACCAACAATAAAAGAGCAGATAGAATGCAGAAGAAGTAGAGGATTTTGACCAATCCCCTGTGTCAGGAGAACAGATCTAGTGTGTGCCCTTCTCATCATCATTTTAAGCTAGAATTTAATGTCATCTGTGTCCCTAGCTAGCACCATTGGTGTAATTTCCACAAGGAATGGGGTTGGCATATTCACCCCACTTTCTGAAATGCTATTTTTGTACCCCCAACGTTTTAGGTTTTCAGCAAAGCAAATCAACCATGAGATTAGCCCCATATAATATTGCGCCTCCACCCTTCCAAAACCAAACCCAACCACTCAAACACTCTTAAATACATCAACATTATACATTAGACCTGGGCAATCAATTCTACAATCGTTTATCATTATTAAAAGGAGAGGAATGTCAATTCACAGCTTCAAAAGAGTTGCTTATTAATCTCTCTCTCTCTCTCTCTCTCTCCTCCCCAGCGGCGTGTAAGCCGTCGATGAAGGTCCCTGCAGAAGAAGGTCTTACAACCCTCAACAGGAGGAGAGGAGCTTTCAAACAACCTAAAGTCCACTTCATCAAGAACCATGAGTTCACGGCTACCTTCTTCGGCCAGCCTACCTTCTGTTCTGTCTGCAGGGAGTTCCTCTGGTGAGAGACCAAGGCTAACCGCAGCCTAACCTTCATTATGACTATGGAAGCTCTGATTCTGTGTGCAGTATGGGCCAGATACCAGGCTAAAAAAAAGATCAAAACAGTATCGTAGAAAATATGTTGTATGCTTAACCCTTAAAAACATTATCATGGTATTTCCAAAAAAGTATCATGGTATTTCCATCATTTCTTGGTCACTACCATGATGGAAATGCCATCAGTATCATGGTTTAAATTGGATTATACCATGGTATTATTTAAGTACAAAAGTGGTATCGTGGTAAAACTGAAATGACCATCAAACTACCATGATACTTTTTTGTAAGGGAAAATCCTACATCAAAAGCCACATATTAGAAATCAAATCAAAATGACTTGAAGGCCTTTTTCCCCACACATTGTAGGGTGTTTCATGTGTGGTCTAGGTCCAAAATGTTGAGGTAAAAGTTATCAGTTGGGATCTGATCGGTACTCGATATCAGTCAATATGTGATGTTTAGCACTCAAATTTGTTATTTAAAATTGACTCACAGGGTGGGTTTTTTGTGTTCCTCCA
>OMKL01053726.1:10249-26310 GCA_900302295.1 Parasudis fraserbrunneri | reverse complement strand
GTTCAGCAGTCTAACGGCTGAGGGGAAGAAGCTGTCTCTAGACCTGTTGGTCTTGGTCTTATTTGAATATATTTTGCTCTTTCATGTACAGTTGAAGTAATTTCCATTACAAATGAGACACAAATAGATTTATTTTGTCAGCAAAAAAAAAAAAAAGAGTGGTCCAATACTAAAACGATATCCAATTAGAGTGACATCCTGCTTATGTACAGGCCATATTAAACACAACCTGGTACATAAAATGGAACTCGTGTTAAAATGTGTGCTCACCTGTCTAGTGTCCCACGGTCAAAGGACTCCGCAAAGAAGTGTTCACCCATGGGCTCTGGTGCTTTATAGTTCACCTGGACAGATTGAGAGAAGAAACGGTTTATATCTGCCATTTTGCCATTTATCCATCCACACATTCATCCATCCATTTGCCATTTATGTAAATCCGTAAAGTAAATCTGCTTGTTATCTATGGTCAAGTGACTATGCTTTTTCTTTATGCTGAAGTCTATGAGATTTATGTTGAAATCGAAATGTATCTATG
The DNA here is from genome assembly GCA_900302295.1 of Parasudis fraserbrunneri. NCBI lineage: Eukaryota > Metazoa > Chordata > Actinopteri > Aulopiformes > Chlorophthalmidae > Parasudis > Parasudis fraserbrunneri. Next base: position 25,775 of record OMKL01053726.1, on the reverse strand, counting down.
TAGCAGTTTGTCTGGTCTGTGGATGTCCATGCAGGTCAGTGGACCATTGGGTAGGGAGACTGGTTCCAGAAAGTAGGTGTTTAATAAGTAAGCCAGGCCACTGATGAATAATGGAGTGTGTCAATGGGTAAGTGGGGTACAAGAGAGTGTGAGGGCATGGCTTAATGTGTTGGTTACAGTAGAGGTTATTTTGGCACCTCTTCGCAATTATGTTTATTTACCCATTTCCTCAAAAGTAAGCTGTATTGCTGTGATTCCTAACATTACAGGATACAAAGATAGATAACCAATACTGTAAAACATTTAACAATACAATTTAACTATGGAAATTCTAAAGATGCAACTCCAATGTATCCCAAGAGCCATTCGCTCAAACAGCAAATTCTAAGCCATAGTACATTGGTGTATTGTAGAATATCGTATTGGACTGATTATGATTTCCTAAATTTTCACATTCTAACCATGACAACAGCCCAAAAATGTCACCCTCCCACCACTGTTCCCATATAAAACCAATAGGCAAAATTGTCAGATGAAGTCAATGTATCAAAAATGTACTATGTTTAACTGACAAATCAGACAATGGGGTACTCAGTCCAGAATTGGGCTGGGTACCGAACTTCGATACTTTCATGGCACCGACCAAATTGCTTCGATACCATCGAGTATTGGAAAATGCGTTGTCATTCGGTACCACACTTCAATACCTAGGAGACGGAGTAAATCTCACCAGTGACAGTGAGCCAATAAGCATGCAGTATGCTTGTACCAAGATCTAAAAACGCTGGTGATTGGCTGTCTAACATTACATGTAGTCAAGGCATGCCGGAAAAACACTACGTTACACCCAAAGACACCGGGCTCATGTGTGTGTTGTTGTTGTTTTGAGAGGCTTGACTACAGTGTGCGTCCCATTGGTGTAAAAAAGAAAATGCCTAAGAAAAGATCAAAAGTGTGGCTCCATTTCATCAGGCTTGATGCAAATAGTGCGCGATGCAATATATGCACAAAGGACATTGTTGCCAAGACCGATGAAACACTTGAACGTGCAAGGAATAAATTTAAGAGCAGAAACTTTCTGTGTTTGACTGCAAGAAGAAGAACGGACCGCAGCCATCCTCTCAGTATTCAAGTCTGTCTACAGAGTCTCCTTCAATATCTCCACCACCGGATTCCCTCTCATACGAGATTAATGAGGACAGCGCTATGATGACTGGGATTTTAGCAGGTAACGTTTAGCAAACATACAAATTCGGCCAACTTGTACATGGTTGTTCACTAAAGTTAACGTAATAGTAGTGCGCGTGCACAACATGGCAGCTTGCTCGTAAAACTTTTTTGTTTTCCACCTAACATTAAACAGTCCACTAAAATATGTTTCTGACAAAATTTTGCATGAAATTGGATATGCAATTGCTGGACCTTAATTCATATTTGATCTGGCTAGTTTGACAGTTTGATCTAAATTTCTTGAGCCAGGCGCGTGTGTCGTGCTACAGACAGAAACAGACCATCAAGAACGGGACGGAAACAGAGGGGTAACGTTATAGAGGCATGCTAGAATGCATAATCCAAGTCATATTTTCAGCAAAAAAACTTCAAAGACATGTTTTGGGGACCTCAAAGACCTATATCAACTTGCTGAAAAGGAGTATAATATGTGACCTAAACTGGGACCCATGTAACGTTAACGTTAGATATTGTTTGTGTGTAGCTTTAGCTTATAGATAGATAGCTAAATCAAAAGCTGAAATGTATTAAGATTGACAGTAACTGATCAACTTGAACTAACATATAGGTTAGCTTGTTGAAATTTGCTTATCCATAGGGTTGGCTGGCTAACAGGATGAATGCCAAGGAGCTGAAAAATACAACTAAAGATTTGAATGTAATTTTCTTTTTGTTAAAATGGATTTTATAAAATTGGTCATTGATCATTCAGGAACCGGTATCGAAGTCAAGGTATCGGAACCGGCACCGAAAATATTTGAACAATACCCAGCCCTAGTCCAGAATGACCACACAAACTTTACATCTAGCTGGTGCTTTAGAGCCTCAACAAGTTTTAATTTCAGTTGATGCTCAAATGATGCTAAATTTTGATTTGGCAACAGCAACCACGGAGGATGGACCTTTCCAGAAATGGAAAACGGGTCAATAGTATGACTCAGATTAGCTAAGACATGTGATTTGGGCATGGCAGGAGCCTCAAAACGTGTTTGCTTTGAAAAAGGATCAATGAGTGTCTTCACATCCAGGCAGCAGTATTTCAGATACTAGCTAATGTCCTGGTTAAGGTCTTAGGCAGGATAGGGTGCCTGTGTGCATCATAATGTCCCTGTATGCGAGTCAACAGATATTGGGAGTATGATCATGAAAATAGAACAGACCACAAATCCCATAAGCAGCCCAAAGAAGATAAGGCATTTATATGCCACAGTATCATGGCTAATATCAGCATTTCCCAGCTGTCACATTCGGACTTCTCATGGACAGGATATGAGCTTATCCCAGCTATTGTAGATGACACAGAGTGCTCCAGTATCCTGGATAATACTGGAATATTAACGTGCCTGTATCATAAGAACACAAGGCTAAAAAGGTACATTTCAAATCAAGACTGACTTTAGGCACGGCAGGTGCTTTAGGCGTGGCAGGGGCCTCATCTGCCTCCACCTCCCCATCGAGCAGCTCCTCCTCCTCCTCCTCCTCCCCGGTTCCAGCCAGACCGAGGTCCAGCTCATCCTCCACGTCCATGTCATCGCCCAGGGCGTCCTCCATGAGGTCGTCAGGCTCCGCCTGGGCCACCGGAGCCAGACTGAGACAGCACAGGCCCACGGCTAGTAGAAGTGTAACGCACAGCCTTGCCTTCAGCTCCATCGTCTGAATGAGAATGGGAGAGAGGGGGAAAGGACATTTGAAGACTTTCCTTGCCGAATTACATTACCCACCATATGGAAGTAAAAACAAACTAACTGAAGGTGAACTGAAGATCACTGCTTACCAAAACATTTTAGAGGATGGGAAAGCATGCTTAGTTTTGAAACACTGAACAACAGAGTAAAATGGATTTAGGTATGAAAACCTATTCTTCCTTCAGGATTGATTGATTGATTGATTGATTGATTGATGTACGCGAGTACCATGCGCATGTATGTGGAGAGTGTAGGGTGGAAGGAGAGGGAAAGACGAGATGAAGGTGTCTTGAAATAGCTAGACTAAATACAAATAGGTAGCCAACAAATGAAAAAGGAACATGGTTGACAGCAACAGCAGCAAGATGAACCTCTGTCTATCAGAGGCACCCATCCTATGGTGTGCAGCCACTGGTTTTCTGTGCTCCTTCCCCACTCTGACCACCAGTCTACTCTGCTGCGATCATGAACGTGTATAATGACAACGGTCATCTCAATAATTGCAATTAACAATTGAATTGTCTCATTTGGCTTAAATCGGATGTGTGCCCAGATCGGTGAAATCGTATGTGGCTTTGCAATGACATCCATGTGCTGTGCTACATTGCAAAGATGACATTACATCATCATGGGAAACATCAGAAAACTTCAAAAGGGTTTGTGCGTACACACTGAAACAGCATCTAACCTCTCTGCAACCTCTCCTGTGCAGAGATTTAGGCTATTTACCAGGCAGCTTAATCTGAGTCTAAGTAATGACATAGTGGGTGAGAGGATATACATTTTGACCAATTTGCAAATAAATTAGATTTTATTTGAAAGTTGATATGGAAGAGGAAATATTCAAAATGGGAAAATAAAATGATTGTGATCATACAAGATAATTGCAATTGTCTAATGCAACCGCAGTCACACAATTTTTCAATAATTACAGCAGCCCCATCTTGAACAATTGTCTACATGACCAGAATAATAAAACCTGAAAATCGGCCAGACTGGAAGCACTTTCAGAGTGAATAATGAAGTGAAACAGAAAGCAATTCAGTTCGAGTATCAGGCAAGCCAGAAGTAGGCCTCTAGATTCGCTCTGGGACAGAGGCGGAAAAAAAGGATTATTTTCACCTACAGAAAAGCATAGATAACTTTTATTTCATCACAATTCTTTAGCAGCTGCATTTAGCAAATCTGGCTGTGTGGTCAGTTTTCAAACTCCTGGTCCCATTTCCCATGGAATAAGCTTGTGCAGAGGCAGTGGATACGTAAAGCAAAATTCAGGTTTCTGAACCTGTGCCTACACTGTGCCATTCTGGAACCTGTCAGTACAAGAGTTTGAACCTACTTTGCTGCATAGATTGGTATCAGCCCTTTATGCTTGCATCAGCAATCAGTATAGGTCCCAAAAATCCAGATTGGAGTATCCCCTGTAGCAGCCCTACTCTGTTCCAGTGCTGTCTCTATCCGTTAGTGCCTAGTATGCAATACATTCCACTAGGGCTAGCCCATGGCTAGGGAGGAGTTTCAACCACCTTACTTTCACCCATCTGTTTCGCTCATGAGAATCCAATGCCTTGGAGCTGATTTCAGAGAGAGACGTTAGAAGACGGACAGGCTTGTGTGAAACTTTCATTGCATAATATGGTTTCAATGCACCATATATTAAAAGAAACATGCTTCAGGCGAAATACTGCAGTTTCATGAAAGCCTTAGCCAGTGTCACCAATAGTGTTTCATAGTGCTCTGCTGTGAAGAAGACCACTGATTCATACAGTGTCTTGGGGTTGTAGCTAGAGTTGGGGGTTTATATTGCATAGGCCTAGTATCATAATATTTCCTTACAAGGTCATTTATTGTTGCATTGATGACAAGTATGATATTTAATTTACATGTCAATGCCAATTGTAAATTACTAAAACAATGTTCTATAAAATGAAATTCTTGAAAAGAAGTTGTAGGCTAACTGAAAAAGTATCTCTGAGTCTGATAGCCCATGAATTAGGTCTAGTCATGGACTCACAGAATTTTGCTCACAAGTAGAACAGATTCACATATGCAGTGTTTCCCCTACCATAGGCATTAGTGGGCACCCCGCCTCGTTCCAGTTTTTGATGTGGTCGCACCACAACGGTAACCACGGATAGTGTGAATGCCGACGCAACGTGCTCAACAATACCTTCATCTACAACACCCCCCACCCCAACAACTTTAGCACCCACCATTACAAATATTCTAGGGGAAACGCTGTTTTGCCCTAACTAATAGTCTTTCAGCTTTTTACTGCAGTCAAAGAAAAAAGGACACATAAGACTAACAGCACTTCCAATAATTAGCCTCCTCCTCAGCATTAGGAAACACAACATGTTGTGGCCCAGTATACCGAAAATATTCTCTTCTATTGAACATCCTCTAGCAATTCCCAACCTTACTTGTGTCTCCATTTCAGAGGATATCAATCTGTACCTTGGGCTGGGCCTAATCTGCAACTGAAAGCAACCTTTTGCTGATGAGTATGTGTGTGTGCGCCCTTCTGCTGTTGCTGGGCATGTGGCTTTGTTGTTATTCAGGGCTTCCCTGGCACCCATTGCCATAGCGACGAATGAACGCCTGAGGGATATGCAGCCTCAGCCCCTTTCCCCTTAATGAGATTAGGCCCAATGAGATTACTCTACTGCACCCCTATAACTAACACACATACACCACATTATTCACAGACAATTAACCCACCACCAAACAAACACTGAAGTCTGTGTAGACTACAGGTTACTCATTATACCAACACACAGAAAGACAGACACCCACACACCTGTCCTCTAATGACAAAGAGTGGGGTTGAATTTGTGCTTTCATAAAACCTCCACCATCATCTCCTCTATGAATGCTCTGATACTACCTGCTTAGATTGGGGATGAGTCAGCAGTGTGTGGGCCTCAGACACACAATATAGCCTAGCCTACAATATCAATTTACTCAACAGATTAGACTACTAAAAATAATAATTAACCTGTAGGTATTTAAAAGGAGCCATTAAAAAGCTAAAAATCAAATTAGTCTAGAGGCAAATAAGCTAGCCTTTGGCCCAGGGATTAGTATTGTAGTACGTCTAGCCTATAGCTTAGGATGTGGTCATGTAGCTATGAATTACCTTCCTGCACATATCACACACAGCACACAGCTAGGCTAATAAGCTTAACCTACATGGGATTAGCATGCCTAGTGCAACAGGCTAACAGTCCTCCCCATAACCCTTGCAGAGTCATGGTGACTAGCCCCAACAGAGCTTTTGGTTTAAACTACTTGACCATTGACCACATGGCATTGGAACAAGGAATTGCCTTTCCATCAAGACTCGAGCATTGGCCATTTCCGTGGTCAGTGTAGCTGATTGTACAGTGCAGTCTATAAGTCTTAGGACATTGGAACATTTTTGGTTGTTTTGTGACTTGTGTCCAATTTTACTATGGAAGTCAATGAAGAAATCGGACAGGAAAAAGTCACTGAAATTGCACCCATCTGTAATTTCACTTATAGTGACAGGAAGGTGATGATTTATATTTTCTTTGAACCCGCAGGGACCAAACATAAGACTCAGAAGTCAACTAGGCCTATATACAGTAACCCATACTGTGTTTGAGTATTCTCCTGATGGAGTCCACTGGACACCTAAAATCCCATTCAAACGTATTGCGGGGCTTTGGTCTCTGCTTTGTTAGCAGGAGGGACAAAATAATTTAACTAATGACCAAGGGTCACAGACTTCAGACAGTCTTTAATTGCAAAGGATTTGCAATCAAATATTTAATATGATGACTTTATTTCATGTGAATTTATCCAATTACTTTTGGTCCCCTAAAATGGGGGGGGGGGACTATGTAAAAAAGGGCTACATTCCTGGTTCACCTGATATGGATTTTAACACACCCTCAAATTAAAGCTGAAAGTCTGCACTTTAACCTCTTAGTAATTGTTCCATTTCATATCTGATGTGCTGGAGTACAGAGCCAAAACAATAAAAAAAAATGTTTCACTGTCCTAAGACTTACAGACTGCAATGTAGCTTGTATTCTGCCAGTTATGACAGTGAAGTAGGCTAAACATGTCTAGGCTAAACATTCCTCCAAAAAAACACAACAAATCAGTGCTATCATTTGGCCCTAGAAAGAGTCAAAGTGGGAGAGCGCAAAAAGAGAGAGACCCAACCCACATCACTCCCCCATTTGTCCTTCCACACCGCTGTCCCGGATCCACATAGGGCTAAATCACCTTGGAGGGCTCATACCCATGTGTACAGCACCCAGGAGAGCCCTCAAGACACCACGTCACAGGTGAGAACACAAAAATAAGAACTGGACTGCTGGCAACAAATCCAGGAAAAGACGCTGAAGGAAATAACTTCCATCTTATCTCCACTAGTCTGGGCAATAAAACCTCCACCATCACCGCTCTGCTGTAGCGAGCCAAGGCGGTGAACAGATACCCTACATAAGCCAGGCGACAAGTCTGCCGCTTGAGCCTGTGCTGGACATCTGCTGCCTCTTCGGTCGGCGCACTTGCACATAGACACACGGGTGCTTTCCATCTCAGCCAGCCAAGAGACAGGGAGGAAGCAGAATGGGAATCCACTGCATAGGGGTGGGAGAAATCATCCTCTGCGATACTTCATCCATGCCCACAATTCAATAATATATTTTCTTTAGTCCAGTTTTCTGGGTTTTGTATGCGTTTATTTTTGCAGTGTAGGCCTAAGTTTCGTTTCCCTTCACCACTATTTCTACAATAAAAAGGAATGTAACTAGGGCTGGGCGATATGGCAAAAATATCATATCATGATGTTTTTCTTAGTTTTGACAGTATAATGGTAATTGACAGAATTTTGTTTTCCAGTACAAATTACAATGTGATATGACAACTATTTTTATGTCTTCTTCTTGCAATACATCTGTCTTAGACCATTTGGAATGAAATTACACCATTTTCTTTTAATACTGCTGCAAGGAACAATTTTTGGATTAATTTCAAAACATACAGTATGTTTAAGCAATAAGCCACAAGAGTCTGGTTTACAGTGATTTTAGAACAGCTAAGGGGCGTTGTTAGGCATGACGCGGAGCAGAGTGACTAAAACCCCCTTAGCCGTTCTAAAACCATGGTCTAGCATGGCTTATTGCTTTTATAATACGGTTACTACATATACTTGGCAAGGTTTCATAAAATAAATGTTACAATAATTTATTGATAACAAATAATCATTCCTCTGCCAAGCAATCTAGTTCCCCATCAGCTAGAAAGCTAATGTTATGCTAGCAGGCATTACAGTCGCTAGCATTGCATAAGGCTTGCAAACAGTGAATATGATCTAACAGTATGTTTAACACAAAGCTTAGGTAGCTATCCAGCCATCTAATTGCTGAGTAGTCCATTTGTGTTTATTGTCATATTAATGATTTTGGTTGGAAGTGCAGTGGCAGCAATGCTGAGTGAACACCACAAGGTGGCGATAACATAGCCCACAATTTGCTACTTGAATCTGCTGCTGATGACAGACTCAGTGACAGTACGGTCATACGGTGTAAAATGTTTGGAAGGGTAAATTAGATGGCTGGATGGCTACCTAAGCGTTGTGTTCAACATACTGTTCGATCATATTCACTGTTTGCAAACCTTATGCAATGCTAGCGACCTTTATGCCTGCTAGCATAACTTTAGCTTTCTGACACATGGCAGGATATTATGTAGCGAGTCCACATTATGTGGTCAGCGCATTCATTTAGAACGGAGAACAGCTGTCACAGGTGTGCGTTTATCGTGTATTTTACAACGGCTTCGAACGCAGCTCAGCCAGCTGTAATGAAGGACCGGAACTCTCCATTTTATAAAGACGTTTTTACAATATGCATATATCGTGGATGATGGTTTTGTAAAAATCCATACGAGGTCCCTGCTACTATTGTATGATGATGGATGATGACCAACTGACCCAGTAAGAGCCTGAGGGCTTAAGATCCACACACACAGGGGTGGATTGAGAGAGAGGGGGGTGGATTGAGAGAGAGAGAGGGAGGGAGCGAGGCATAAACTGGATGGGCCCACATTCGGCTCTCTGTTGGGGTAAGGCTGTAGCTTGGAAGGGTGCCTGATGCCTGGGGGTTCCGACAGACCTACAGTGCCTCATAGGGATAGGAGGGCTGAGCAGAGCATGTTCCAGTACGTGTGTAGGAGAAAGAGAGAACTAGAGGGGTGGGTGTGTGTGTGTGTGTGTGAGTGTGAAAGGGGGGGGTAATTAGGAAAAAGGAAAGAGGGGTGCCAATTTTCACTCTCTCACCATGGGCCAGATACGACCCAGGGAAAACAAATGAAACCTGCATCTCTTCTCTCACTGAAACACGCTGTGCGTGTGTGTGTGTGGATACTCCCCCCACCCCCATTTCCCATCATGCCTCAGCAGGTTACATGTCTTCAAATAAGGGACATGTGTCAAATAGCCAGTCTATACATCAAACATATCCTGGCATAGGTATCCAATCAATCCACTTCGCTCTTCATTCTCAGGCCCAGTCAGTAGATCAGCTAGCCAGGGCCCAGAGGTAGACAGACATGTGCTAAACATACTCAGGTCAATGGTACCCAGATGTAGATTACGCAAGATAGCTTTCACAGTGTGTCCTCTAATAGATAAGCAGATACTAGTCTATGTCTGTAGCCATTTGCACCTTGACTGACTGACTCTTTTTCTCTCTCTCTCCCCCTCTCTCACTCACTCCTTCGCTCTCACAAACAGAAACAGATTAGTGGGGGTGGGTTTAAAGAAGAACCTAATAACCCAGAGTTAACTTAAGGCCTTGACCGTCTCCTGAAATTTGCCAGCTGAACTGAAACAAGGCCACAATAGTCTAGAAATAGAGCCTAGTACTACATTACAATTCAATGGACCAGGCCTATGTCCTATTAATGCAGAGTCAAATATGTTTTAGAGCAAGATGGCATTGGCATGCCACTGACAAGTGTGATATGCATGTGTATAGTGGTACACATTGCATGTCAATGTGTTACACACTTGCATAGCCAACAGAGAGCCTACACCATATGGACAAGTTACTATTTATTTAGGCTAAACATTGCCAATGATTGCCCTGTTTCCTCAACCCACTGAGTTCAGCTAAACACTGGTTGGTCGTAGACAAACTCTTGGGCTTGTGTGTCCTGTCCTCACTATAAATGAGTCACATGCAAGGTTACTTAACTGTTCAATAGCCAAGGACACTTATTTTCTGTCTCTACTACCTAACTTGAAATAAATTAAGTCACTGACATTCCCACTTGGATGTTTTATAACATGGTGTGAACACCTCCTCCACACAAGAGATCTAATGAATGACCTCTAACAAGATGTCCCACATTCTGCTTCAGTTGAGGGGAAAATCAGCGGGCAAAACTGGTCCGTACACGCCTCACCTGTAATACCCGTTTCAAAGGTAAATCATGACTTGAGAGGTGTGGAACTGTTCTAGCATGGGGAAGATTCCAAATAATCCCAAGAACAGAGTAGGAACTTTGTGTTACTATTGTAGTCGTGGAGTAACTCGCTAGGTAGGAATTAGATAAGCAATAATACTTTAACACCAAAGGAAGTTTTATGCCATATTTGGTCCAGACAGTTATCTTACAGAGTCCGTTAATTTGATTTCTAATGTGGGTGCAGGATGTGACAGTCATGAATCATTTTCGGTGCTTTAGGTATTGCTAATGCAAGTTATATTCCTCTGTCTGGTTACAATGCCAAATTTCCAAACAGGGAGAATATGTCCAAAACCACTCTTACAAATTAAGACGACCAACTAGTTAGCTGGCTGTCTTGCTGCCTGCTAATGTTAACCGATTAGCTAGTAACGTTACTGGCTATGAAGTCTTGTGTTGGAGTCAGGTTAGCCAGCATGTCAATTTTCAGAATTCAATGTTAGCTAGCTAATGTTAGTCATACTTTGATTTCAGAGAAACATTACATAGCTTATCAATATCAGTCCGTATGCTGAATGTAAGCAAATAATACTACACTTTCATTGCAAAAGGCTAAGCGTGCTGGTTACTGCCTAACAATACTTTGCTAAATTAGCCTGCTAGCAAACCAACTAGCTGGCCTCTGTCAAGTTAGCTAACGTTGGCCCTGGACCCACTGCTAACACCACGCACCGGCTCGACAGCATTGGATAAACATAAGCAGTTTGAGTCTACTCGACGAGCATGCATACAGTATACAAATTCCTTTACATATAAGTAAAATGACATTTAAACGTTGTATATTAGTCAGACATGACATTTGTCCGTCATCACTCACCTCCTGCTTTCCGATGTGACCACCTGGAACTACAGAAGGATCACGTGTGACTTTGGGACAGGCACCCTGAAACTGTAGTCCCACCTTTCGCGCTTGCTAATTGGCTAGCGATGTCAAAATGTTGTCGTCTTCTGTCAAATGGCAGGAGTTTATTGGGCGAGCCAAGTGTTCATAAAAATAAATGGTTTCCGCCCCCAATCTGAACCTCGTGGACGGCGATGATTTGTCGAGCTGAAAGAGGAAGCGTGTGCTTATTGGTTGTAGTAAGACTGGCTGTGAGCCGCTGGCTGTGATTGGTACAGATCATGCATTATCATTGTACAGCGTCGCATATAGTGCAATGTGGCAACCAGAGCAGGTTAATTAAACGTTCAATGATGGAATCAATTAACCGGTCAATAATGTTACTTTTTATGCAACTCAGAGTTTCAAACAATTACCTATGAAATTAAAGCAACGGGGATTTCAGAATAGTTGTGTGGATGAGTCAAATCATTGTTGAAAGGTCAAGCTTTCTCTATAAATGTTTTGTTGTAACAAGGTGTACCACACATCCAAGCAAGGTTTGGCATGAGTCTCCAAGTTGTAAACTAAAAGGTTTTGGTAGGTTATTAAAGAGGAATTCCACCTGAGCGACAGTGGCTAAGGAGGTAGAGCCGTAGTCTCGTAAGCTGTAGGTTCCCGGTTCGATCCCCGACTCCTCCAGGCAGCGACTCAACGTGTCCTTGAGCAAGACACTTAACCCCTAACTGCTCCCGACGAGCAGGTTGGCACCTTGCACGGTTGCCTCCGCTGTCGATGTGTGAGTGAAGCACTATATAAATGCAGTCAATTTACCACCTAAGTTACCCTTTTGGTTGTGATTCTGCAAAAGTTGTAAAATGTGTTGTTCTATCAGTTTTGAATGGTTATTTTTATTTATTGTTTTTTGGTGATGGATGATTCATAGCCATTTTCATTTCCATTTTCCCAGCCTACCTATATTGAGCATTTATGAGACTGATCATGACAGTCCATAAAATGTTCTTTCAGCCATCTCAGGCAAGGTAATTTAAAAACCCTTTAATGGGCAAGAACATAAAGACTATTTGGAAAATTAGTTAAATGCAATTTTCTAACTCTATGCCTAACTAGCACTCAGCAGAGGGCAGAACTCCGCCAAGGCCTAACAATCTCCCCACTTTGCAGTCACATGCAACATTGAACTGCAGATGATAGAAACAAGAATAGCCAATATTGCCATATGGTGGCGCTAGAGGAAAGGTCATAGGATCACCAGAATCAATAGGTCTTTCCCTGTAGGGGTCATGCATATTCACAGCAAAGTTTGTGACTGTAAGACTAATAGATCAGAAGATATGCTCATTTGAAAGTTGAAAGTTTGGCATCATGGTGGCACTACAGGAAAGGTCACGGGGTCACCAAAATCATTAGCGTTCTTCCTCCTGTGGTCATGAATGTGCATAGCAAATTGTATGGCAATCCAGCCATTGATTTTTGAGATATATTTTCTCAGTTTGGCCTGGTGGTGGTGCTAGAGGAAAGTTTATGGGGTGAGCCAAAATCAAAGGGTTTGTTCTAGGGTCATGCATATTCCCAGCAAATTGTGTGACTGTATGATTAAGGGGTCAGGAGGCACACTCATTTGAAAGTGGAAAGTTTGGCCTGAAGGTGGCACTAGAGGAAAGGTCATGGGGCTTTGCCTTGGTGGAGGTAATAACAGGATTTCATGATTTAAAAATAAGAAAAGTAATTTTATAATATTAATTTTTCAGTGTGTATCTCCCATGATACATTGCCGGTTTATGTTATCAATGTGACTTGTTCAAGGCTGTGTTCACATACATTCAAAATATATTTTAATGTAGTACTCACTTTAAAAACACTAACTTTAAAGAAGATTAATTCATGTCCGCTTGTAAAGCCCCAATCGGTAATTTTTTTTTACCATATCAATGTGTGGTATATTCACATACACTCTTGCAGAGTTCAATCTGTAGATGGAAAATATGCTATTTGGAACGGTCTTCATTAAAAATGAAAACAAACATTTTACAGCCACAAAATACGATTAAAAACACATATTTACCTGTTTCACCTGCAGCGACGTAGCAAGAAACTTTGGGCCCTGTGCACACAATGTGTCTCAGGGCCCCCCTCTCCATCTGCAAAATAATTAGTGGGTTATTACCACACCTTCAATCGTTGACCAGTTTTAAAAAGGACAATTTTGCTTTAGCTTCAATAGCTTGCACAGGAAAACCCTGACCAAAAAATACTAGTTCATATCAGACCACTCAACTGTTGCTCTAAACTACATGACGGATGTAAACTTTAACATATTTTCTCCATTGATACTTTTTAATTTTGGCCTTTTTATTAAGAAATAGAGAATTTAACACGCTGATCAAGAGCTCAGTCAATCAACTAGAGATGGAAAACTTGTCTCCATTCTTATTTCCTATTTTTGGTGGTGAGATATCCATTTGTTTACAGTTGGATCACTGATTGGGCCTTTAACCCTGAATAAAATAAATCTAAACCTTGAACAAACAATAAAACTATATAAACAATAACAATATCAAGGCAAAATACACAGTAGGCCCTTTCCCAACCATTCATTCACACACTAACTATCACACTCCAGACTACTGTAATATTATAGACACACAGTTACCTTTGTTTTGATCAATTTCAACGTCTTAGCAAAGACTATTGTTTCTGGTCTTACTTCTTACAGTGTGTAATCTTAAAGGCTTAATCAGTGATCCAAATATAAACAAATGGGTAGCCCCACTACCAAAAAGAAAAAGAAATAAATAAAAGAGAAATAAGAGACATGTTTTCATTCTCGAGTTGACTGAGCTCATAAAAGGAAAAACACAGGTGACTAGACAACGGCTAAAGTTTTTTTATGTATTCGCTGTATTTTGTGGCTGTAAGATTATGGTGGTCATGTTTGTACTGGTGTAAAACAGACCTGTATTCTGATTTACAATGTGTTAAGAAAGTTCCAAATAGTATATTTCCCATCTACAGATCAAACTCTTCAAGAAGGTATATTCATAAACCACACATTAATAAGGTAGAAAGAAAAAAAACACGGATTGGGGCTTTAACTTATCATATCTTATATTATCGCTAATATCAAATTTATCAGTAAAATAAAGCATAAATAACATTTAATTTGATAATATTACTCATTATTTATTGAGAACAAGCCTCTAAACATCAATAGCCTCATTAGTAATAAACCCTGTTTATGACCTCATCAGGGCAGTGTATCCTCAGGGATACGTCATGACTGATTCTCAAAACAGTGAAAATGCAACTCACTATTTTTCAACAAGAACTTGTGTGATATATCCTTGAAAAACAAATCTCTACAGAGGAAATTCCCACACAAGGTAATAAACATGAGATACTTATCAACACATACCACATGGTCAGTGTCATTCTCCCTCCTCACCACCACAATGGTTTTCCATAATTAGGACAACAAATTGATCTCAGAATGTTGATATGAAGGCCACTGATATGATCTGGGCACTTGTAATAACCCCCCCCCCTTACAATGTTTAATGCTGATGGGAGACAGCCAACTTCTTGCTCCTCCACACAGCCTGCCAAATGTCTGTAGGCTGTCCCACAGGCCCAGGATACAGAAACTGTTAAACGGTTATTGCATTGCATTTTCCTAACTTTGAGAGATTATGACTCAAATCTCATGAACATTTTTTTTTAATTTTTTTGTTGCAGAATTAAAACCTAAATGTAATTTTGGTGGAAACCTTTAAAAATGGAACTATAGCCTACCATTAAAGGCTAACCTGTGATTATAATAAAAGGGGGAATATGTGCCCTTGTTAACAGATAATTCCCCTTGATTTGGGGGGAGAAATGTCACAGGCTTGAGTCCTCATCTCATCTCCCTCTCAAATGTACCATAGGCATTGCAGACACATTTTTCCAACTACTCCCCTTGATAACTTGGAGCAGACCAGCCCCCTGCCATTATACCATTCTAATACACTTAAAAAAAAAAAAAAGTACTGTAGAGAGCAGTGCTAGGCTTGTGAGGTTTACCAGTCTCCTCTAGCATCTGTCAACAAGTCAGTGGAAAGTAGTGACCTCACAGCCTCTTTGTGGAACTATGCAAAAAATGTGACCTTTATCCATGTGACGGACCACCACCACACAAGTAGGCTAGCATATGATTAGTCACAGCATAATGTTGTCTAATCCCATTCATATCAGACCGCTTAAAAGCCTCTTACCGACAAAT
>OMKL01053726.1:0-10229 GCA_900302295.1 Parasudis fraserbrunneri | reverse complement strand
GGGGGGGGGGGGGACGACTCTGAATCCCAGTTGTTTTTAGTAAAATTATCTAAATGAGCCATTTACCTTCTACAGTTTTCTGTGACATCAGCAGTGCACTGATTCCTGCCAGATGGATTCATTTTCAAATCATATTCCTTGAAAAGCCAAGTACATATTGTATAAAAAAGGCCCCTGATGTGAGAGGCTTTTGGGAAACTGTGACCATATACTGGACTTCTTGCATGATAACACAAAGAAGCTTAGTCATACGTCCAATTCAAATTCTGGCTTTATTACAATTCACAGATTGGATAGAAGGTAACATCATTAAATATAGTTTATCTAAATGATACAAAATACAACACAAGATAATAGCAATGCATTCCAGTGCATCTTACAAGAAAAAGTTCTGTATTTTTCTTGGTATAGGCAGATTAAGGAATTGTTGATAGGCCTATGGTTCATTTTCTGACCTAATTGTTGCACTATTGCCCCAAATCATCCACCTACCTACAACTGTAGGAAACACACAAACTATCTCAGAGATGCGTGCTTGTAGAAATTTGTTTTTTGGCACAACCCCCAGTTTGGACTAGCGTACGTGGGAGTGCAAACTCCAATTGACGCTTAGCTCAACCAATATGTTCTCACAAGCCAAAGTAAGCAACTGGTGCCAAATGGAATTCAATACAAGCCTTTTGGGCATGTGTTACCATACATCTGTATTTGTCAGTCTGAGTCCCACACTCATACTCTATGTCAAACTTAGAATTGAAACTGAGGGGCAAACTAACTGATGGATGTGGCAAGTGGTGTCTGCCTGAAAAAGAAGGGCGTTGAGAGCAAATGTGTGAAATAGTGATTGAAGAAAGACAATTATCTCTGAATGGAGGTTGTCACAATACCAACTGGCTTGAAAAATGACTGTGTTAAGTCAATGTACAACTTGCTTTCTTTCTCTTGCTTTCACACACAACCACATTGGACAAGAGTAGACCAAGTTGTCTGTTGGGGACGATGCCTCAAATTAACTTAACAATGAGCTCAAATGGTAATTGTGTTCAACAACGAAGACTTTATGAATAGTTAACAAAAACCACCAGTTGCCATATTCAGTAGTTTCAATAAATGATAATGGATGAGTGCGGCTTCGACTGGGTCAGAGGCATTTGAAATATGATTGTGTACTGGTTGCGGCTACATGTCCAAATGGGTACATTTCCATTTACAGTGCCCAGACAGGAACCAGAGAAGATTCCAAGATTGATGTTTCCTGTGTCCCTCTATCAAGACCGTCTCTCGGTCTGTCTCTCTAATGCAATAGTAGATCTTGCATCTGGTCTTAGCACACATTGATTTATCCCACAAGCTGGATTACTTCATGTCACATTAAGGCAAATTGATAGCAGACAAAGGGGGGGATACAATGTTAGCAAAGATGATCCATCATGTCTCAAACCAAAACAGATGCTTCATAACCATATTTCACTGGTTCCAGCATACTCCTATGGCTAAGTCTTTTATTCAGAAACACACAACTCCTAAAAGTTCTATTTCCTTCAGACTACGGGCCTACTGTATCTTTCCAGCTGACTTTTTGGGACACTCAACTGTATTTATATATACATATCAACACACTTATAGAGATCATTCATATGATTGTGTGTACATATATATGCATATATCCACATACATGGTTATTAACGGAATACATTTGTGGGGGTAATCTTGAGTAGAACAATCCAGATATTAACCATTTCCAGCATGTTTACTGACGGTGTGATAACTGGGCGACGGACTGTTGATAGAAAGAAGCCAAGTCTTCAATTTCAAAGCAGCGATTTCATTGTCAGAACTTCATCAAAAGAGGCAAGGCAATCTCGCCATAGCTATTTGACAATTACCAGTGTTTTGAACATACACCTTATGTACACATAAATACAGATTTTAGTTTTTTCTTTTACTAAATACAGCGTCGTCTGTGTATAATTTTTGCGTGTCACATTGCGCATTCCAGGCGCATCGAGGGAGAGGTTCCCAGGCAGTCGATCATCTTGTGGGTATAGGCCGTCTCATTCTCCAATCTCATTTCTCATAAAAATCAACCCTGCGGTGGCAAGATCTCGCCAGCGAGTGGCACCCTCGGACCGCTCTGGGGAAAACTCATTTGCAAGAAGCCCAGGGAATGTCTCGGCTGCTGCTGCAAAGGCTCCGTTCTGCTCCGCTGAACGGTCAATGGGTGTCTGAGGTATTGCTACAGGGGGTAGGGGGGGGGTCTGATGTTCACTCTGCCTTCTTGATGAATATCTGAAAGGGAAGGAGAGAAGAGTCTGAGAGACCAAAGCACGCTGTAGTGAACAGTGAATGTGTCGCAACACATTGCTGCTGAAGGGTGAAAATTTGCATTTCTAATTTTGGTAATTTCCATATGTTTTAACTTGAACAGAAAGTTTACATGGTTCTCCATGTTGAGACCAAGTCTGATGAAACCCATTCAAAACCTAACATACAGTTTCACAAATACATGGATGTTTTAAATGTTTTCCTGGTTTCTGCTTATAAGGCAGATAGGTGGGTATACTCTAAATGTCCAGAGACAGAGGTGTGGATACCCCATATTCCCTTGACTACACTACTGCCATAGGCCCCCGTGGGGATTGGCTGCTAACTGAGAGAGTCTCACCTCACTGAGGATGACCCAGACAGGAGAATCCGTGATGACAGAGAGACGAAGGGCCTCCAGGGGACCGAAGGTGGGATCCACCTCCCCCTCCGCTATCCCATTTTGGAACATTCCTGGAAGATAAAGCAAGGGTGACATCAGATCAATAGAATCAGTGTACGGTGAGAACTGTGGAAATCTATGGGCACAGCCCATAGACACAGACACAGGACAAGAATGACTAAACAAAATGTGATGCCTTTTGTTTTTTTTACATGTACATATGTTTGTACATAGAATAGAGGTTTCATTTGAACCCTCCATGAATGCAATTCAATTTTTATTTAGCCTTTAGAAAGGATCATGTTCATTATAAAAGATAAAAATAAAAGCTTTCTTGGAATGTTGCTCCTGCAATTTCACTTGCATCCAGAAATACATCCACCCTCCCTGTGTGTGTTGGCTAATACAAATGGATTCCACCTTGTATCAATCTTGTTCCACAACGTAGAGTATCAAATCAGCCATGGGGGAGGAGAGAGAGTTCCGTGGTTTAAGTTACTGAAAGCCGATATGCTGCAGTACAAGGGAGGGAAAAGGGCCTGGCCAACATTTGATAGCAATATTGTGAAATTAATAGATCAGGTCCAAAAGTGAACCATTGCCAGATTGCTATTGATTCCGCCGAGTCGTCCTGAAAAATTTATGAATGGGAGAGAGAGCGCTTGTAGTAATTTATGATGTCAGGCTAACTTCCTTTTTTTTCCCAAGGGGATGAAAGGTAGTGTGGGGAGACACTTTTTCTGCGACAGTGGAGAAACAGCACAGACGCATTAACAGGCTTTGTTCAATTTCCAAAAACAACCTCCCTCACTTTCTAACTTCAACCCTCCTGTCCTCCCTCATCTTCCTCTCACTCTTTCCCCCCCTCCTTCCTTTCCTCCTTCAAAATCTTTGACACTGCCCTTTAAAGGCTAGGTTCAGAATTTCTGCCACTTAGCCTTATTTCCTACTCATCGATGATGTTGTAGAAGGGTAGAGTCCTTTCTCAGCACAATCCATGCTGGATACCCAGCTCCTCCTTAGTTAGCCACAAAACTAATGTAAAGTAAAGCACTTACACATACAACATGCTTTGGGTGCACTGGGCTTTTTGTACAGACTGAAGAGTGGCCCCATTACTTTATAGTTTTGTGGCAAACTAGCCAGAGCTGCGGGTATGAAGTATGAAGAACAACACGGATTGTGCGGAGAAAGGACACTACCGATCAAAAACATCATTGATAAGTAGAAATTGATCTGTTGTGTCTGTCTGTCTACATTTGTTTTTAATTCATTTTCGATGACGAGTATCCGTTTGTTGGACAGGGTTGATGCTGTGTCTGTCTCCGCTAGATTTGTGTGCGTTTTGATGGAGAGAAAAGTTAGGTAGAAGGTGAACTTTTGGAACTGACGGATACGTTACCATCCGCAAAGCTGTTGTTTCTGCAAAGGCACGGTTACCTTAGCTTCTAATTTTAAAATAAACCAACGGACAGTAATACCCTCCGTACATTTTGTATCCGTTCATTGACGGCTCAATGTAGCCATACCCTTCAAACCTTACCTCCACTGCCATTATGAATGAAGATGAATTGGTTGGAAAAGTAAAGTTTTTGATGAGATGGAAATGGAATGCAAGTGGGTATAGGAGAAGCTTCATCTGTAGGCAGCTCGCCACCCTCATGCTGGAGTATAAAAACAACTCACATCTTTGTTCAAGGTTTAACATTACTGGCACATTTTGTCCTTAATGACCACAATGTCATCATAATAAAGAGAGAAAAATGCCCTTTCAGAATGGGTCTCTTGCTATCCACTGGACAGTCAGTGACAAGGTGTCCTCTGTGTAAGTGTGTGTGTGTGTGTGTGTGTGTGTGTGTGTGTGTGTGTGTGTGTGTGTGCATATGTGAGCATGTGCATGCGTGTATATGTCTGCGTGTATGTCTGTCTCTGTGTAAGTGCATGTGCTGGAGTGCGTTGTCGTCTTGATAGTTCACATGTATAGCTTAATTGTTTTTCTTCCCTCAATAATAGTATATGGGGGAGGACTGGCTGTAATCCTGGAACACTAATCAAATTACATGAAAGGAAATCGCTCAACACATTGTCACCGAATACTGTGCCGGATGATACTGTAGCTAACTATGTTTTTATATCTTCATTCAGGATGTTGAAATTAAAGGGCAATACCACTGACATCAACTTTGACATAGGCTGTTTTGGACAGGTCTGTCTGTTTTTCTGTTGTTGTTATTTTGTGAATATTCACTACTGTGCTGCTCTACTGTGTTCTTCCACCTCCTAATATGCGATATCAGACCGATGTACAGTATAACTTGATATGGACTGAAGCGGAGAGGACTGACTGTGACTGTATACCCAGGATCATTTTCCAGACATAATGGCCACATTTTCTTATTCGGAATACATATCACTATTATGACATCGCTGTTTTCACTTAAATCCAATTTTGGTGTTAATTGACTTAAACGCTTATACTGTTATTCAAGTGCTGAGCAAGTTCCATGTAGCCATTAAACCCATTCAATAATTTCTATAACTTGAAAGGATTTATTGTTATTACTCTGAAAATAAGAATTCTTCCGTTTTGAAACTCCTCACCCCACATACGTGACATGATTCTCATTTGAATGTAAAAATCGCATCCATAAAGTCCACAAAGTGAGTCTCTCATTCACTGACAGTGGAGTCGCTCCAAGAGTTAATGTCCTCTTCATGACTTTTGAAGGGAGTTGTTCATGCTCATAAATACTGGACTGCTATAAGCCACGTAACAACAGCACATGAATTCTTAATTGAGAGGTATAAGAAATTCCTTTAAAAGAACATAAATGTATGAATGGCCAGTGGAAGTTATATTCACCACTCTTTTGTTGAAAACAAAATTCCAGGTTCATCTTAAATACTGCCTTACATGAATACATTTTACAGATGATGAAGATATTTTGCACTGACAAGTTGAACCCAGTGATCTTTTTGCTATGTGCTCTAGGGCTGGAGAAGGGAGTAGCCTCGGCTTAAGGCTCAATGCTCCCACAAACAAAGGAGGCTTAAATCTCTTAAATATCTACCACTGCTACTTTGCCCCGGGGGCACATACAAACAAGGGAGCATTTCTTTAGTCTGATAATGGAAGCGGGGGGCTCAGAAGGGTGAAATACAAGTGGAGACCATGGCAGGATTTTTAACAGCTGGTGCAACTCAAAAACAAGCCCCCAAATCCTTAGCATGCACCCTGACGCAAACGGTTAGCTAAAACACAAAAAAAATAAAATGAATAAAAGATAAAAAAAAAAAAAAAACAACAACACAAAAAACACACAGTACACATGCCATGGATTTCCCCCGATTTTACAATGGTAATAACAATGTCTGACCAAAGTTTAAGATGAATTTCTCAGTGGTGAAAGCATTTAAAGAAC
This sequence comes from Parasudis fraserbrunneri, assembly GCA_900302295.1. Taxonomy (NCBI): domain Eukaryota; kingdom Metazoa; phylum Chordata; class Actinopteri; order Aulopiformes; family Chlorophthalmidae; genus Parasudis; species Parasudis fraserbrunneri. The sequence goes on along the minus strand of OMKL01053726.1, from coordinate 4,100 downwards.
CATAGACGTTTAATGTTTTGGGACAATCAGCATAGTGTTGTGCAGCAGCCACACGGAGCAAGTCATGGCCGATCATTATGGTGTTCCAGATTGATATTCTTCTTCTCATGGAACACAGTGAGACCTCTATTCACATCAACCACCAATAAAACTACAGCAATTCATGACGGTTAATGGACAGTATTGTCCAGCATAGAATGGACATGAAATGGGTAGGCAGACACAACAATGGGTGGTATACAAAAGTCCCTACGATTACTGTAACTCTTGTGGTTGGGGATACGAAGACACAGACTGAGCCAGTCCCATATTGAACTGTTTGGACATGTCTGCTCAATGTACACTGTTAGTGAACTGTTAGTGATACCAATGAGACAATGGGGTGCCGATGGATAAAGTATGATTATAAGGCTAGCACGCCAAAGTGAATTGGTACTTTCAAAGCCATTTTGTTTGACATGGTTAAAATGTCGCCTTTTTTTTTTTTTAGCTTTTATGTCATGTATTTTTGGAACAGAAAATATGAAAGAGTGGTGTCTGGGAGTTTCTGAGTATTGTCCACCACCAACCCCCAAAGGAATGCTACAGCAGCAGCTGGCCACTTGTAGCCATTGTGGGGACCATGGTATCACATTAGTCTGACTCTGAGAAAATGGAAAAATATGTAACCCCATATTTTGGAGGGCTATATTTGTGCAACATGATATGGCTTGGCTCCCGTCGACTCGAGGAGGATGGGCAAGCAGAGCAGCATGGCAGAGGAAAGAAAGTGAAAAATGGCCAGGAAGATGAGTGAGGGTGGGGTGTCTCTTCAGCCATCGCTTCCTGTCCGGAAAAGTCCATTCATCATTTTCACGTCTTCACATCGTGGCTTACTTTGGCAATAGCCAGGAGTGTGGTAACGATGACACTAAGGATTAATGAGGTGCAGGCGGGGGTGGCTAGCAGGGGTTTGGGGTGGAGATGGTCAAACCAGATGTGCGGTGAGGTGGGGCTGGGACTGGGCAGTATAGGGGGATCTGTTGAAGGTCATGATGCTACCCTCTGCCACCATTAACCATGTCCACACACACACACACACACACTTACAAATGTAGGGCACATACATATATGTGCATAAGTGTATCCATATGCACGTTCATGCACGCACATAACCTCGCACACTCGCATAAATAAGCACACACATATGCACACACATGCACATGTCATTGGCAAACAACCTTCCATATGCCCTCACCTACATGCATCAAGGAACACACACCCTTGACACGCACATTGACCTTTTAGAGTCCATTGAGCGTCAGCAGTTAGCATCATACACACCATGTACTTGTACTGATTTCTTCAAAATGATCCGTTTCATATCTTGCTTTCAAATGTAATTAAGCTGTGGTAATGGGGATGTTCTTTTTTGTTTTGTTTTTTTGTATCTAACATTAAATGAGAAACAGGCCAACCCTTGCTTTCAGGCTGGTGCAGACAAGTGCTCAATCCTACCCTTTAATGCTCAACTCTTCCATCTTCTCTGTTGTAGATGTATGGTCAGCAAGTCCAATTTTCATCTGCAGATATGGAAGTGCATATTACTGGACTCCCCCTTGTGGTAACATACCAAGCCACAGTAAAAGACCACAGGCTTGGAAAGAGAGTGCTAGCAGACAGATATAGATGCATGAATACAAGAAGGGCTAGTTGGCAGTTCCACTCACAAATTGAATTATATTAGAAGTTTCCAAAGCCAAAAGTATTTTTTTTATCCTTTATTTAACCCAGTAATCACGTTGAGATTTCCATCTCTTTTTCAAGTGGGCCCTGGGGTGTTTTTCAGCAACACCCTGCTTCACATTCACACAGTAACATACATTCACACCTGGGAGCTGCCCAGTGCAACCACAGTCTGACACTGTTGGCCACTGAGCAACTCCAATTTGGGGGTTAAGTGCCTTGCTCAAGGGAACTTCAGCGGTTGGTATTGTGGGACAGGAGAGAGTTCTTCATTCACTTCTCTGCCCAGATTTTTCCTGCCGGTTGGGAGGATCGAACTGGTGACCTTCCGGTCGCGAGCCCACCCTACCCTTTAGGCCACTGCTGCCCTTTAATACTAAAATATGCTCGCTCTCTCTCTCTCTCTCTCTCTCTCTCTCTCTCTCTCTCTCTCTCTCTCTCGCTCTCTCTCTCTCTCACTGCTCTGTGTATCCCCTGCTGGCACTGGGTGTGCTCGGAGCGTGTGGCTTGCCCAACTCAGTAGCTGATCAGAACCAGGTGGGGAGGTCTCCATGTGCTTTCCATTTGTGCAGGATGTAAATGGCTTCAATTAGATCCAAATGCACAACCTGTCAGCCAGGAGGGAAGTGGCAGACTTTCAAAGGCCATTAGATTATGGACAGGATTTGGAATAAAAACTTCACTGGCCCGAGATTGTGCCATTAAAATTGGTTGATGTGAAGCTATTGAAGTGATTTGAGCTTGCATGCTGACTGTATGCAGTTCATGTGGCTGCAGATTCTGTCACTCACTTCCCATCCACCCTCTCTATGTTTGCATCCCAACACACTTTCTTTTTTTTCTTTCTTTCTTTCTTTCTTTCTTTCTTTCTTTCTTTCTTTCTTTCTTTCTTTCTTTCTTTCTTTTTTCTTTCTTTCATTCTCTCTCTCTCTCTTACACACACACACACACACACACACACACACACACACACACACACACATACATAAACACAAAATCATACACCAACGTCATAGCCTATATAAAGCTGTAGTATGTTCTCAGACATAGTGCCACTGACAGAGTTGCCTGCATAACAAACTGGACTTCGTACAGCTTTAGAGAGTCAAACAGCTCCATCAGTTATGGCTGTTAAAAAGCTCAGCCGTAAAAATTAAAGACTTCCAGGAAACTGACCAAGTGTAACAACTCTCCTTTGTTTTGATTGGCCAGAGTGATGCATGGGCGTCTGCAATTAATATTCTGTTTAATTTAGCGAATCTGTGTCATGTGGATACAGCATTTAGAATGAAGGACACCAAAGCAAAGAAATGTGTTCTTCTTCTACCTCTCAGCTTAACCCTTCTGGTTACACATCACTCTTTACTCTTTACATATCCTAAATTAAAAGAAAAGATTTTCAAAATTCTTAAATTAATATTGTACATTTCCTATAGATATTTTACATGAACATGACTAGGCTATTTTTTCTGATTTTTCATTTGATATACATTGTATGCCACATCTTTATATGAATCACACTATCTATTTATTGTATGCTCCCAGTATTTAGGACAATCCTTACAAGAATTCACCATTTAAACTTAAGCTTATGACATATGACTTATAATATATACGCATGAGACTCTTATTGGATTTCCTCTAAACATTTCTACATGGGATCACTTGTATCCCAACCCCAAGGCATCGGAATAAACCACAAAAAGACTATTCACCAAAAGCCAGTGCGCTGGTGTAGGATTGTTCCAGTTTCCATTGAACTGGCATACCTTTTCACACCTCTCAAGGCAGCTTGAGATCTGTATCAGATAGGTTACAACAAACCACCACCCATCTCATGTGTCAGTCATCTTGAAAAAAAGGGGGGGGGAGGAGAGGTTTAGTTGTGTTGAAAACAAAGGACATGCCTCATGGTAAATAGGATCTTTCCATTGACTTCCTCCGGTTTGATGGTAGAGTGAGCTGTAATAGTCCTGATATAGAAATGAATCTATGGGACACTTCTAAGCCATTATTATCAATCCCCATGGCTTATGACACCGTAATGAGATCATTAGATAAGATGAACAGCAGATAGATTGCAAAATGGGAGGGGTGGTGTGTGTGTGTGTGTGTGTGTGTGTGTGTGTGTGTGTGTGTGTGTGTGTGTGTGTGTGTGTGTGTGTGTGTGTGTGTGTGTGGTGGGTAGTAAAAAGTAAGATGTAGAAAAGTAGAAAGAGATGGAGGAGATAGGAAATAGGTCTCATGGATCATGGACAGTGACATAAAATGAGCATGTGAGGGATCATGGGAAAGAGGGTTTATGCACTGCATTCTGCATACAGTAAATTACAAATTATGTCACATCTCTCAACATATATAACCATCTGCGTAAT
>OMKL01053710.1:0-11802 GCA_900302295.1 Parasudis fraserbrunneri | reverse complement strand
TATTACCTCCCTGCTCTCTGAGGCATATATATATATATATATGTATATATATCCACCTCCATCCCCGCTGATCAACACAATCCCCTCTCTCTCTCTCTCTCTCTCTCTCTCCCCTCCAGGCATCTCACAGCTTACACTCTCCACCATCCCCTTGCCCAGAAATGCATTTGGACTATTCTTACAGATATTAGTGTTAGGGCTTCGGAGGCAAAACTTTTGATCGTCCATATTACCACTAGTGTAACGCAACGCGCTGGCTCAAGTATACATTGGTGTTGATGATGGAGCTGGCCTGGGGCTGGGAGAGGGCTGTGTACAGGGGAGATACCGCACAGGCGTACGTGCGCATACTATGCTTGCAGAAATACACTCCCCGCGCATGCAAACGCAGGTGCATATACACACACACACACACGCACACACACACACACGCACACACACACACACACACACACACACACACACACACACACACACACACACAGCGCAGTATTGTGACTCTGATACGATGCCATGTTAAATGAATACCAAAACGATGGCATGGCAATAAAAAATAAACACCTGTTTTAAATATCTCATAATTAATTTACATATTATTTTCAGAAAATTATAAATGAATACTCTTTTAGAATAGGAATTAGTTGTTACATTTGGATAGTGAATTAGTGTTGGAAGTGCGGTGTTGAAAGCACAGGAGGTAGTAAAGAAAAGATAACACGTTTCCCAGAAGGTGACTTCAAACTGATGGAAAATGTCTCTTAGTGGATAAAAAGCACGTTCTCAAACAACCAGGAGCAGATGCTGCCTAGATGATTGTAGAATCCATGAGGGATGAAGTGCAACTCTGTTTGTTAAAAACGTTATTCAGGTTAAAACTGTGACCGTCTCGGTGACTAGGACCTTCGTCAGACGTACTGGAGGCTGAGTCACCAGTCAATCATCCAATGGGAGGCGGGGGTACGCATAGATGACGTCACAGACATCTCCTCCACTTACCCTCAAAGACGTGAACAAGGACACACAGTGTCGCAGATGCGAAGTGCATTTCCTATGACCTGCCACTAGGGGCAGAGCGGCTAACTGTGAGTGAGTTACTGAGTTGCTGATTGAGCGAGTTAGTGACATAGCTGGTCATACAGCATAGATTCCTTCACTCCTTCACATTTAGAATGACATATACTGCATAAAGACAATGAGAAGCCATTTTAATTTTATTTGGCTCCATTTTATATATACTAGTATTTTGATTTCCCATTTCCACTTTTATACCATTTACCACTGTACATTCAATACTGTCTTTTGCACTACATCATCCTTACATATGCATGTCATATACCGTGATTTAATTTGATTTACACTTTTTATTCAATTTTTCTCTTTTTTATATATACTAGTACTTTTTATCTTTATTTCACCTGTTCACTCTTACACTTATAGATATTGTATTTGTAAAAAAGCCAGCGGAGTCTTTCAGTTTGCCCAGCGAGGTGGGCGTGCAGCTGTCAGTCAGGTTGTGTGGGAAATTCAGGCTACTGGGTAGGTGGACAAGACAAGCTAACATTCGCCAGCATCGTTGAAGTCTGCTGTTTGGGGGCATTAAGATAACAAATGTAGGTTTTTTTTCCCGTAATGATGAAAGCAGCGACTGTGTGAGAGTCTTGCATCGCGAGGCGTACGTGAGCATCTTTAACGTTACGGCCCCGGTCCGTCAACAGGGCAACGTGGTCCTGGTCCGTCAACAGGGCAACGTGGTCCTGGTCCGTCAACAGGACAACGTGGTCCTGGTCCGTCAACAGGACAACGTGGTCCGTCAACAGGGCAACGTGGTCCGCACGTGGTCCCGGTCCATCAACAAACAGAGCAACGTGGTCCGTCAACAGAGCAACATGGTCCCGGTCCGTCAACAGAGCAACATGGTCCCGGACCGTCAACGGAGCAACGTGGTCCCGGTCCGCTAACAGAGCAACGTGGTCCCGGACCGTCAACAAACAGAGCAACGTGGTCCCGGTCCGTCAACAGAGCAACGTGGTCCCGGTCCGTCAACAGAGCAACGTGGTCTCGGCCCGTTAACAGAGTAAGGAGGAGAGATTCAGGGAAGGAGTCAAAAGCAATTCCAAAGTAGTTACGCTGAACAATCTCTCCATACAGATTCAGACGGGGGCAAAAATCAATAACCAAAGCCTCATGGCTGTTGTTTATAGCGAACCATACGCAGCCCAATGCGGTCGTGGATGGTTTGTTATTTCCAGCGCATAACGTCGAGGCCACGACGTTAACATTTCCTCTCGTAGTCACTTCATCAACAAGGTAATTCCCACTCCTGAGCGAACGCGAGGCGGAAATGTCAAAGAATTATCCAACAGGTCCACTTAGGCATACACAGAGGGATGCACCTCCAGAGGAAGGTTACCCGATTGCAATTGCCGTCTACACTGGAGTGGGATAAAAAAAACAACAAGTGCTGCAGAAAAGAATCAGAATCCTGTTGATTGGCAAGTACATTTGCAGTGCATACAGTAAAGAAGAGACACATTTGAAAGTAGAATGAGAAAACAAGTACTCCAGGTCAAAACAAGTCCTACAGGAAAAAATATAAAATATAACTAAATACTATTGGAATTGGCAATGGTATTTTCCCCCCTTGTTGAACCACACTGAACCGAAAACCGTGACCCCAAAATCGTGATCTGAACCGAAGCGTGATTTCTGTGACCCGTTCCACCCCTAATGCACACACACGCATCACAAACATGCATTATGTATTCTGTGGCTCCGTGTGTCATCTCTCTGCATTGTGTGCTGTGTTTGAATGCCTCTCGCACCATCACACAGTCTTTAAACCCTTTTAATGTTCCACCACTGCACTTTGCACAGCGGGAGGTGTGAGTTCTATGTATTTTCATCCAAGGACATGGCTACAATATACACTTACATGCTTGCGAGGCTATCATTCCATCCAAGTGGGTGCAGAAGTTCATTGTACATTTTACTCGTACATAATGATGCGACTGTAGACATACAGAACTGTAATGGCTGACTGACTTCATTCAGTACACTTGTCAAAGCTGTTGGATACAAAGCTCTGCAAACCTCTACAACAGTGGTACTCAGACTTGGACAACTCAGGAGCCACATTGACGAAAAATATTTATAAAAAAACACCCCATTCCTCAACCAAACCAACATCAGGCTACTAATAGGCGATTTTTTACAAGCTATGAACAAGGATAATCATGTACTGTTTGCTGTACCAGCAGGCTACTGAAATGTATTACTATTACTATGACAACCTTAACTATTGATACATATCGATGGCCAAAGAACAAAACCTCCTATCTGTTCTAAAATTCACTTTTTTGCAGACAGACTGAATAGGAGCAGCCTTCCTCGTACTCATCATCCAAAGTGAAATCTGCCAATCAGACAATTATGCAGATAGGAGGTTTTGTTCTTTGGCCATCGATATGGCAAAATCACTAGCAGTGTATAATTATTGTCATTAATGGTTTCCCCTGGCAATTCAAATGCTTTAAGTGTCCCTGTAGTAGCTCAGGTTACATACAGCCCATCAGCACTAAGTCCATGTATGTAGTAAAGTCCATAAGCATAGAAACAGAATAATGTAGTAGACAGCCTGATCACCACAAAGTCCACAGCTTTAGGTTCTCTCTCCCCAAGGTGGGAGAGACAGAGAGGGGAGGCAACACACACACACACACACACACACACACACACACACACACACACACACACACACACACAAAGGTAGCGAGAGAGGGGGTAGAGATAGAGAGAGGTAACATTACAGAGAGAGAGAGAGACACGCACACACACAGTTCTCCAGGTGGGAGAACACGAGAGTGACAGAGGGAGGGGAGAGAGAGTATATTAGCCGGTAAACGTTAAGCAGGAGATATAACATGGGACTTACCCCATTCAGTGGGATTTGTGACACTCCTGCTACACAATACTTTTGTAATTGGGCTCTGTGGTACCTGGAAACGGTGATCTGAAAGGGCAGTTCGGTTCTGTTTGACTTTTTTCAGTCATTTCGCCTCCTTCGGGAAAGTCGGTAGGCCTCGTTACTGGACATCGGGTGTTTTCACAAAGCAGACAAATGCAACTCATCTTCGATTAATGTCCTGTAGCCTACTCTTCTTTGTACTTGCATTTTAATAACACCACAAACTATTGGCGCTTTTAAAAATGGACTCAAGACCCACCTTTTTAGAAAGGCCTTTTATTAGTTTTATGTGCTATGCTATGTGTTTTTATCGTTTCTCTTTTTATTAAATCTATTTAATTTTTTTAAAACTCTGTAGCACTTCGAGATTCCTTGGAATATTAAGTGCACTACAAATAAAATGTATTATTATTATTATTATTATTATTAGTGGTGTTTAGTTGAGGAGATAACATCCCACGTTATTTCAACACACATCCGTTTTAAGAGAGAACAGTTTAGCGTGTGTTTTCTTCCTCCTCTCATCTACCCGTCTGCCTGGCGTCTACTGTGCGGTCTGCACGTGTGCATGTTAGTCGACACACTGCTGTCTGTGTTGGCTCGGGGGGCCATCGGCTGCTACCTTTGACCGACTGGATGACGATGCGGTATCCGCTGACAGCTGACACTGGCCTCCACGACACGCAGAGGCTGGAGTGGTCTGACCGCACCACGCTCACGCTGCTCACACGCAGACTGGCTGGAGAGACAGACGGACGGACGGACAGACAGACAAGACGGGTAGACAGATAAGACAGACGAGCGTGCAGACAGACAGACAGACAGTCAGGCAGTAAGAAAGACATACGAACAGAGATCAACAGAAACACAGACAGACAAACGAATAAACCGGATGAATCATTTCTTACTAAATTCAAGTTTTCAAGTTCAAGTTTCACGTTTTATTCGTCACATGCAGTTACACCACAGTGAAATGCTTTTTTCCATGTTCTTCAGGAATGTGCTCAGGGTTGGATAAAAAAAAAAAGATACACTAAATACACTAAATACAATACAATAAAATACAATGAAAAAATGTACAGTAACATTAAACTATAAATAAAACAGCTATATAAAAACTACAGTAAGTGTGTCACGTGTCGAAGTCACGTGTGTCGAAGTTGTCACCGATTAGTTTCCATTGAGGTGTTTCACTCACTCGTTTTTCCCTGAGCAGAGCCGCTGCCCCCCTCTCTGTTGCGGTACTCAGCGGTGACCTGAATGCTGTAGCGTGTGTCTGGTATCAGAGACTGTAGCACCACCCGCTTTTCACTGCCGGGGACCAGCACCTGTAGAAAACAAACACACTCTTGCTATTTGGATGTAGCTGAGTTAAGAGTTATTGCCTGTGTTAGGTCTTGAGGTGCGCTTCATTGACCACACGATGGAATAACATACTGTAAAAAAATAAATAAATGTATATACTCTAAAGCAGGGTTTCTTAAGAAGAAAAAACACCAAAAGTTTTAAGAAAAACACATTTTCCTCCTTACCTGGAGTGCTATCTATCCATCCGGATTGTTTTGGTGTGATTCACCTAGTTTTGGAGATATCTGTCGTAGAGATATCTGCCGGCACTCCGATACAACGGAGCTGAACGGCACTCGGCCTGTGGCGCTCAAAGCACCAAAGTATCAAATCAAAAGCAATGTCTCTTTCCAGAAATCATGACCTCATTACTCCAGATAATCCACAGGCCTTGTTGTGAGCAGTTTCATGTAGGAACTGTTTTCTACTGAACTACACCCCCATTCATTATTACTCATTATTTTTTAGATTTATTTTTTGGTGCTTTGAGTGCCACACACCGAGTATCATTCAGCTCCATTGAGTTGGGGTGGAGCGACGGTTGGAGTGGAGCGACGGTTGGAGCGGAGCGACGGTTGGAGTGGAGCGACGGCAGACATCTCCAAAACTAGGCGAATCATTACCGAAACTATCTGGATGGATAGGTAGCACTCCGGGTAAAGGGGGAAATATGTTTTTATTTTTTATTTTTGGTGAACTGCCCCTTTAATCTGTGAAATCGGGACCCAAAATGGGCCCTGGTGCCTGTCTGTGTGGGTCCCCACTTCATAGGATTTCCAGTATGCTTTTATGCGACTGGTCAGCTCGGGTCCCTCGCGAGTGAAAGGCTTAAGAACCCCTGCTCTAAAGGAGCGATACACTGAAAGAAAATTGCCTGTGGAGGGCCAAACCATAATACAGAGCGAAGAAAGGAAGGTGCAACATGGGCCCTCACTGTGCTCTCCTGGCTTTCAGCTCCGGTCAGGGCGGAGTACGAGACGCGGTACTGCAGAACGTGAGCGTTGGGAGGAACCCAGCCGACCACCAAGCTCACCGCTGTCTCCTCAGAGATCGACACACTGGACGGCCCACCACCGGATACTGTGTGTGGGGGGGGAGAACAATACAGAACACGGTGGGACTAAAGAAGACAACACAGGACAGAAATACATTCATCAGGAGACTGACACATCGGATGGCCCACCAGCGGATACTGTGGGTGTAAATACAGAACCACTGTAGGACTAGACTACTAGACTACACCACTGGACGACACAGAAAAAGATTTATGAAAAGATTTATACACTGGGTGGAGCCCATTATTAGCGTTATTCACATCATTAAAATTCATCTTTAAAGGTGACTAGGCTCGAGGTGGGAAGACCAAAGGAGTCGTGTTGACTCCCGTGTATGACTGCTACAAATGTCATTCATGAATGGCTATTCTAGCACCAAAATTATAAAAAAATGACAAGTGGAAATTGTTTTCCATATTTCCATATATATCGTTATGAACTCATTTCAACAAGCAGATGACTAATTCACTTCCATACATTTCAAAACACAAACTACGGCGGTTAAAAACAAGCTGAGTCGGGTGATGAGTTAATAATTACGTTAAGTGTATTCTGATTCTGTTGTTTTGACTATTTTGGTTCTTGAGGTGGTATTTTCATAGCCAAGTTTTAACACTGAAGTCAACGGGCACTTCCGCATCCGACTAATTCACACGGTGGCTGTGTGAATAAGGTCAATGGACACCGTAAGATATGAAATACCGCAGGACTAAGTTAACTACAGGGAAGATTGACACACTGTATGGACCACCATCAGATACTGTAGGACACAAAAATACAGAACGCTGTCACAACGAACAGAAGAGGTAAGAGCAGGAGGTTTAGCTGAAAAGGTAACTCTTAGTTTTGCAACTGATGTAGATATAAAATGATTCAAGTGTGTGAGAAAGAAAGAGAGAGAGAGAGAGACAGAGAGAGAGACAGAGAGAGATAGAGAGAGAGAGACAGAGAGAGAGAGAGATAGAGAGAGAGAGAGAGAGAGAGGAGCTGAGAATGCATTAAAGGAAACAGGAGACGTGTTATGCTCCCAGCTGTGAGTGAGAGGTAGATGTGGTGGTGGGGAGTGAGGTTGGGAGGTTGGGAGGATGAAGAGGATGAAGAGGATGAAGAGGATGAAGAGGATGAAGAGGTTGAGTAGATGAGAAAAAAGACAAGGACAGTGAGATTATGTCGAAACTCATAGCTAGAAGGTATATGGATTCACACGATATACTACGAAAATAGTATTAAATTACATGAAAAGGAAATATAGATTCTAAACTGAAGACCAGACCTTAATAAATGATATAACAAGTTGTATTGCAATCACAATATCTGCTAAAGTAATCGCAATGTGATATTTTGGATGTATCATTCAGCCCAAGGGTAGAAGATGATAAGGGATGGGAGTGTTTGAAGGGTAGTAAGGGAGAAAGGAAGGAAGGAAGGAAGGAAGGAAGGAAAGACTGAGGGAAGGAGGGATTAAACACAGTGAGACATGCCTTGCTCAGGTGATGCTACAGGGGAACAAAGGCTGTGAAGAACAATGAGCCCTTCACATGTTTTGGCTGCCCAGGGAGACTCTTTATCAGTTGATAAAAGATCTGTGTGTGTGTGCGTGTGTGCGTGCGTGCGTGCGTGCGTGCGTGCGGGTGTGTGTATGTGTATCCTTGTTTTCCTACCATTGTGGGGACCAAATGTCCCCACAAGTGATGAAAACAAGATTTTTGTTGTTGTTGTTGTTGTTGTTGGTGGTGGTGGTGTGTGTGTGTGTGTGTGTGTGTGTGGTACTGATCAGAGTACTTCTCAATGTACAGTCATTCATGCTGACTAGTCTTTCTTGACCTATATGAAACAATTACTGTAACAAGTGCATCAGTGTTTGTTTTTAAAGCCCATCCCCCCAGCTTGGCACAGCTGTCAGTCATTTTTAGTATAACCATCATTGATCTCAAAGAATCAACATAATACAGACATTTCCTCTTCCCACCAGCATAGTTTTATTTTGCGCCAAAGCATGTTGTTGTCCAAGTAGGAGCATTTAGGAACTAGACAGATACTGATCTGATATTACAGATGCTGATCTGATATTACAGATAATCTGATATTACAGATACTGATCTGATATTACAGATACTGATCTGATATTACAGATACTGATCTGATATTACAGATACTGATCTGATATTACAGATACTGATCTGATATTACAGATAATCTGATATTACAGATACTGATCTGATATTACAGATAATCTGATATTACAGATACTGATCTGATATTACAGATACTGATCTGATATTACAGATACTGATCTGATATTACAGATACTGATCTGATATTACAGATAATCTGATATTACAGATACTGATCTGATATTACAGATAATCTGATATTACAGATACTGATCTGATATTACAGATACTGACGTTGCATCCCTAGAATATAATGAATGAATCCCATACTTTCTTGTGCTGTAACTGTATGACTACTCTCATCAAATAAGAGACCAGGCACAGCATAAAGACTGGCCAGAACACAACCGGTTCTGTGCCGCCCTGGAGCAGTCTGTCTTAATAAATGGCAGCCATGCGATGGTTTGTTATGTTTGGTAATTACATTGCGTAACTATCAAAATATTGGAAACAGTGCCAAGTGTTGTAATTGGTTGTTATGCCAACAGCTTCAGTGCATCTTGGCAAAGATTCTGCAGGCACCTCACTATAGTATACATCATTCATTGAGATTTTTTTCTCCTCCTGAGGGAAGGCCCAATGTCAAGATGCATCAAGCTTGTCCTTTATTTTGTTTTTATTAAAAGAAGAGTACCATGAGGACCACTGAAAGTAAAAATGGGTGCTGTCTGTTCTCGGGAGTCACCGTCATTCTATAGTTTGGGATATACTTTATCATCCTTATCTTTTTGTTTCCCTCCTGTAGAAGTGCCACAGGGGTTGTGGTAGTATGCGTATAAAGTCGTTTAGTACTATAATTATAATGATGCTCTGATATTTACAGATAAAAGTATTTGGACAGTAAGCTGAAGTGGGTTTTTTTGCTGTGAACCCATCTGGTGTAATTGTACCTCATCAAAAAATTATTATGAAGCTAAAGCAGGGATGACCTCTAAACTGTGACATTTTGTTGCAAAATAAAAAGGCATTATTTAGTTAATTGTCTCAGTACTTCAGCTTGTGACTGTACAGCCCTTCTGTTAGCAGCGTCTAACCTCTGTTCTAACATCTACATCTTTGTGTCCTCCAGAGCTACCGCAGCCAGAGTTGATGCTCACCACCACCCGGGGTCGTGCCACCGTGGCGGGACTGGACTCCAGCCAGGAGTACGCCCTCCAGGTCCTGGTGCTCAACGGAACCACAGAGAAACTCCTCGCCAAGAGACGCTTCACCAGTACGAGATGAGGATGGGCTGACTGAATTTAATAGTTGTTAAAAAGGGGGAAAAAAAAAAAAGTATAGAAGAGGATGCTACAGTGTGGATGGATGGGAGCGGGGTGGGTTGAGATGGGTAGAAGAGTGAGGTGAGAGCTAAGAAAGAAAGAAAGAAAAAAGAAGGAAAATGAAAGAAAGAAAGAGAGAGCCCCTAGAACTCAATTGAGCCACATGAAAACTTGTGAGGAGACACTTGACTATTTGCAAGACAGAAGGTGTAGAGTAGAGGAAAGCGTTGCAGGAAAAAAGACAGCAGATGAGAGGAAACCACCCACAGACAATCTGACGCACGTCCAAACACGGGCGGTCATTTTGGCCCGATTCGTGTCCCGTTTTTCACACGTGAAGTGTCCATGAGCCCTTCACTGGAACTCAGAACATTCCGGAATCTGTGGAATGTTCTGGTGTGACCTCAGCAGGCTGCACCTTGTGGCTTTAAAGAAGAGGTCTATAGAAAACATACGTGATAAATGGCTTTGATAAACACACGCACACACACACACGCACATACACACACACACACACCATGCTAGATAAGACATAATGAGGTTGCTCAGATGTTGCTTATATATTCTGTCATGTCATCTTGATGATTGCCGGAGGGTGATCATACAGATGTTCTTTTATGTTGTATTATGCAATTCTGATGACTGTTTGGAGCATGTGAGATGCAAGACAAATGTTTGCATGAACGGACTATTAAGTTTTATATAATCTTATCTCATCTCATAAGGTTCGGTTGTCCGATTAGATGAAGCTGAGCATTTTTGACTCCTTCCGAGTTCGAAGTCCACGCCCTCCACCCATCCCTCTTAGGTTAAACCAAGACCACATTATGCACACACACACACACACACACACGCAGTGGAACAACTGTGGTCATCAGTTTAAAGACACTTCTTGGTGGATTACAGGTTGTGAGAGCGGTGTGTCTGTACTTACTTTTATGTGTATACTTGAGCTAAGAGCATTCGTAGGTTGTAAATCTACCCACTAATCCGTTCCTTTGTAGCTCACACAGTACCCCTCACCAAAGCATGTACTCAGTGCCTTTCTATCTGAAACGTTGCAACGACCATGCTTGATTTAAGGGCCAGAGGTTAGCAGGAAATATAGGCGTTGGTGATGGGTATTGTGAAGTTTGTCACAAAGTATGCAGTCAATTGGTAGCTACAGTATCTGACAAGCAAAGAGGAAGGAAGTTAACAGAAGGGGAGGACATGGGGATTTGTGGTGTGTATTTGATGAGGCTGGAGTTGCAGGTAGAGACTCTGCAAACCCTGTGTTCTTGTTGACCTTCCGCTAATCCCCCCAAAACTCTCATTGGCACCAATACTTTGTTCCTCGGGGCAAGGAGACTGAATCAACCAAAGCTGGTAATCGCTCTATTGTTTTCAACCGATTCAACAGCCAACCCTCCACTTTTGAGATATGATTGTTATCTGTCATGTGATTCATTCTCTCTCTCTCTCTCTCTCTCTCTGTCTTTCTGGGTTCGCTGCCAAATGAGTTATGAATTGTATATTGTGCACATGTTTCTCGCCGCTTGCGATAGTAGTAGCAGCAGCAGTGAGAGTAGGTTACTGTGTCGGGCCACGCGTGTCCGGGCACGCCAGAAAATCCTTGTTGACTTCAGAGCGCTGAGTGCAGGCTGTCATTCAGGAATGACGGTAGTCTGGGAATTCCTTCCCGGTCTATCTTCTTCCACTCTCCACATGAACTCCCTCCAGGGCCATTTGTTATTTCTGTAGGAAAAACTTCACTCTCAATTTGCTCTTGTTGCATTTTCCTCTTGCCCCAAGGCCATGATTTCCCCATAGGAGCTAGCTAGACGGTGTTGAGTTGGCCACTCAAAGCCAAAGGTTAAGAAACAGAATTACAGCAGCCTACATCACATATCTATGGGTTCATATAGGTCTTTTGAACTCTCCTTATTTGCCTAACAAAACATCAATGTTGGACTGTGTGTTTGCTATTGCCTCTACCCAGTGGCTCTGCAACTTGGGGG
>OMKL01053667.1:14523-25754 GCA_900302295.1 Parasudis fraserbrunneri | reverse complement strand
TTTGGTGTGTGTGTGTGTGTGTGTGTGTGTGTGTGTGTGTGTGTGTGTGTGTGTGTGTGTGTCTGTCTATCTGTGTGTGTGTGTGTGTGTGTGTGTCCTTGCCCCATGATCAGGCTTTCCACAAAGTTTTGCCATGGTACGTGATTCAGTTTATAAGTTATGTGCCTTTTTGTTATTGGCCACTCCCACTGCCACATCCCCTTTTTGCCAATGACGAGCATTCATAAACCTGCCCTGATGTCATTTAGGTTTCTCCTGGAGTCCACACCCAATGTGCACAGAACGATCTTCTGTGGTCACAGGCAACATGCTGTAATGTAGATGCCTTCTAGCCATTACCCTCCTGTCTTTGGAAACACCATACCACTACCATACCGTACCGTTTTGCTAACGGTGTAATGGAAACCAACTCATGTTAGCTAACTAGCTAACATTAGCTAACTAGCTAACATTAGCTAGCTAGTTAACGTGAGCTAACATACATTTTTGTTGATAATTGTCAGCACTGGCTTGAGTGACTGGCCCTTAAAGGACCAGTGTATATTATTTAGTGGCATCTAGTGGTGACGTTGCAGATTGCAACCAACTGCTCTCATTCTCATTGGTTATCGTGGCATTCACTGCCATCTTTGTTTTCACTGAAGCATGAAGATCCAAAACAGGAATACTACGATGTTGAAAAACAATCTGAGTCAGGGAATCATGAGTATATAATTCCAATAGTGATTCTGTCTGTTGTTTTGACCATTTGTTACTAGAGCAACATGACACACTCTGTGGAAGAGGACCCGTGCCCCGTGGAAGAGGACCCACTACTATGTAGATACGAAGGGCTCATTCTAAGCTACGAAAACATAACGATTCCTAGTTTCAGGTGATTATACACTAATGAAAACATAATTATGAATATTATATTCAATTTCTGCCAATAGATCCCCTAAATAATACACACTTCTATTAACATATTGCAAAGCTGCATTTAAGATGGTAATTTAACAAACTTATAAATCAATCATGTAAACTGCAAGCCAGAAGTATCACTTTTAACTCAATTATCAGGTCTAATTGCTGGTGAATGTCATTAAAGCATTGAATTAAATAAATAAATTGTAAATATAGGTAATTCCAGAATAATCACATCCACTTCTATATAATTAGATAAATAGAATCAAAGACATGTGTCTGCTCCAACATAAAAGTATGTATATTTATTTTAATCACTGTAAAAAGCAGATGGATCTGGGGATACCCACAGTTGTGCAGTTACTGATGATTATTAAAGATCCACGGCATTTACGGCACCACAAGCTTCTGAGATTTTACATATTTCCAAATGCTACAGACTTTTGGGGTAGGGCAGAAGGATTGACATTGTAAAGTACCCATGCATTGCAGTGGTTCAAAATCGAAATGTATTGGGACATTTTTTGGGGGTGTGCAGAGAGATGTCACTCATTTCAGCCAGAGTAGGTACCTTTTCGAGGAGAAGAAAACAATGGATTTCTTTATACGAAAATAAGAAGGAAATTATTTTAGTGATTTTTTGTGAAAGCACATTTTTCATTTCATGGGATCTTTAAGGGACATAATTTCATGACCATGTTATTACAGTATCAACTAGAATGTAAAGTTTGTTAATAAACTTGAAGTTGGCTTGACAAAGCCAAGCTGTAATCGACAGAAAGGCTAACTAACTCTGTAATAGTTCTAATAGTAGAGGGATCAAAGATAGACCAATCAGGAAAAGGGGTGGGGTGTAGTTTATTGACATATGACCCTTTCCTGCGTCCAACAAGCCGTCCCCCCATCTCTCTACGACAAATGGTGTAAAAGTTATTAAGGATAACAAATCTGTGAAAAGGGGGTTATATGTAGGATGGAGTGATGGAAAAAGGAGAAGATACAGTAGGTGTGTGTGGGGGGGATGGCATCAACATTCATTAGTTGGGCATGTCCTAAGTTGTATATCAAGTTGGAAGGCTCTAGCTTAAAAGTTGATAATAGCCATGCCCCTTTATAAGTCTATGAGAAAAAAGGGATGAAAGAACGATTGAAAGAAAGGATAGAAGAGAGCTATTCTATTGTTTGGAAATCTGCCCATGTGATTCCTTTATATAAAGGAGGTGTTAGGGATGATGTGAATAATTACCATCCAATCTCCAAACTACCTTGCCGAGCGAAAATCTTGGAATCCTAAATAATCAGCTCACGTTTTTTCCTTCAAATCATTCAGTACTAAATCCACACAAATGTGGTTTCAGAGCTAATCACAGCACGATTTCAGCCATCACATTAGTTACAGAGGATAGTATATCGGCAATAGACAAGAGGAAACATTGTGCTGCCCTCTTTATAGATTTGGTCAAAGCTTTTGACACAGTGGATCACCACCTGCTCTTGAAAAGATTATCTAGTATTGGTTTGGTTAGAGATGCATGTGATTGGTTTCAGGATTATTTATCTGAGAGGCACCAGTGTGTGAAGTCGGGATATGCCCAATCTGAATTGTTGTCAATATCTAAAGGTGTGCCGCAAGGTTTGATTTTGGGTCCTTTTACTATTTATATTAATGATATTGTTTCTTCTTTGATTGGCTGTCAAGCCCATCTGTATGCTGATGATACTATTGTGTATTGTATTGCAGACTCTGTACAGTTGGGCATCGAGAATTTGTAGCTTTCCTTTAATGCTCTCCAGGAAACTCTTATTAACCTTAAATTGGTTCATAATGCCAGCAAAGCTAAATGTATGCTGTGTTCTAGAGCCATATATTGATTATGATGGTGTGCAAGTATCTACTGTTAGTGGTTTTAGTATTGAGAGAGTCACTGAGTATAAGTATCTTGGCATGTGGCTTGGTGGGAAATTTACATTTAAATACCATATAGACAACTTTGCCTCAAAGTTGCGACAGAAAATTGGCTTCTTGTAGAGAAACAGAACCAGCTTTCTATTAATTTGTCGGAAAAGGATTGTTGAGGCAATTTTCTTGTCAGTTTTGGACTATGGTGATGTAATTTATAGGCATGCTGTGGCTTCAACTCTTAAACACTCTGCCCTCAGTTTCATTACTGGCGATAGATATGATACTCATCATTGTGTGCTGTATGAGAGTTGGTTGGCCTTCTCTTACAGAGAGGTGAAACAAACATTGGCATTTGTTTCTCTTCAAAGCCCTTATTGATAAGCTACCTCCTTACATTACATCGTTGTTAGAAAGGAATTTTGGAACCTATCTGACTCAATCAAATGATTGGATGGTACTTAAGGTCCCCTGAACATATTCTGAGCATGGTAAAACTGCTTTTTCCTTTAATTCTCTGGAATCTTAGAATACCCTCCAACTTACTTTCAAAATGAAGTTTCTTCCCTTTACGTTTAAGGCTTTGATTAATGACTATTCTGTATTGATTTGTAACTGTTTAACATGATCCCCATTGTTGTTATCTTCATTTATGTCCTGTGTTGTATGTGTTTTTTAATTGCTGTACGCTTGACGTTGCTGAAAATGAGGGAAACCTCAGTGTCTTTCGAGTTTAAATAAAGGTTTGAAATGAAAAAATTAAATGAAATACAAGCACACCCCATGGGCATACCCTAAAGATGCCCAGCAATTTTGAAGCTGGTAGCTTCAAAGCTGTAGGAGGAGTAGCGATGACAAAAAAAGGCAATTACATTATCAGTAAGTTGGCTTTGTCAACTTTGTCAAGCCAACTTAATGATTCCACATCTAATTGTCATAATAAAAACAAGGACATACAGGGCCAGGTTTGCTAAGATGAGAAGCACAGGGTAAACTGCGGGGTGGTGAGAGAATGTGCTGCAGTTGTAGTATGCGCTCATTCCGCGTCTAATTTATAAAGGCTGTAGCCAATTACACAATCAGCACAGGGAACCACCCTCTGGTTGCATTGTGTGCATAAAGCAAAGCATAAAAAAGCACACTAGTCACCATTACAGCAGACAGTTTCAATATAGCCACTTAGGATGCTTAGCCAGCCAATCCTGATTGGCTGGAGGGGTGTTGACACATGGTCTACCATTTCTTGGTGATATTGATTTAGGCACAATGAGATGTCTGGCTAGCTAGCCATCCTTGTTGTCAAACAACTGTCAGATCATATTTACTGTTTGTCAACCACAGGCAAGGTTATTGACAGTGAGGCTTGCTAGCATAACGTTAGCTTGTTGGCTCACGCTTAGCGTTGTCACTGGCACCAGCCAAGTGGTTGTCAAGCAGTTGCTAAGGTAGTGCAGAGGGACTATACTTAAAATTTGCAGTGAGCATTGTATTTGACTAAAGAAAATATTTTTGTCTTTGGCAAGTGGCCATGGTATAAGCGGGGTAATACATTCTGAGGCAGGTGAGCGATTTGGCACATCTGTTATACAGTGTGTCCAAAGCCAGTGTTACTGAGATTCTTAAGAAACCCACCGCTGTAAGCTCTAGCTGTAAGCTCTTGCTGAGACGGTTTCCATAGCGGTGGTGAGGGCTGGCAGACCGTTATGTCAAGAAACACATCATCAGCACTGGGTTCAGCCTGTGATGAGGTTTCTCAACGCATGGGAAAATCGGCATGCCATCTGACTCCTGAGGTGAGGAGATGGCTATCCCATGGATAGAGACTGGAATTCTCCAAAAAATGTGACCGTCATCCGGGAAGGACTCTTGATGGGCAGAACAGCATAATTTGTGTCAGTACGCACAGAATGATCTGGGGAGGCACTTGCCTCTCCCAAGCAGTAGAAGGATTATGGTTGTCTTCGGGTCTTCGTATCAACCTCCTAGATCTAAGGGCTGTCCATCTAGTACAGATGGACATCCTTCCCTTTTACAAAAGGGAGGATTTCCATCTGTACTAAATGGACAGCAAAATCAGGATAGCAAATCAGTGACGGCATGCATCAATCGCTAAGGCGATGGTTGCTCACACTCTCTTCACAGGGAGGCAGCTAAACTGTGGAAAGGGGTTGATTCTGAACCTAAACTTGCTGAGAGCTCTGCACATTGTGGGTCTTCTCAACAGAGGAACAGACATGATGTCCAGAGGACCCTCGGATGCGGAGTGGTGTCTCCATCCTCGAGTGGACTCACAAGTTTGGAAACGGCAGTGGCAACCCCCGTGGGTATGAATGCACAGAACAGCACAGAAACCCTGGCCATGGGAAGAGAAACTGACTGCCCTCCTGGTGGCTCCGGACAGACATTATGTAACATGATACCTAATAACCATGGTAACCTAATGGATCTGTTATCCAGGACGCCATGGCCAATTCCCCTATTTAACGGGGCGATCAGACAGGGAGGAGAGATATTCCATGATGCCCATTGTCAGAGAGCCACTATGGGTCTGGCCCCTGAGAGGCAGAGAACAAGTAGCCTTGGATTGCCAGCTAGCGTGATTCGTACAATACATACACTAGAGCCAAATCCATTTTTGAAAAGTGGAGTCAGGATAAAGATGTGAATCCCTTGTCTTGTCAGATGAATTACATCTTATCCTTCCTACAGGAGATGCTGGATAAAGGCCACATGCACTCAACTGTTGAGGTTTATGCATGCGCCAGAATTTGGGAAAAAATCTGTCTTTAATCATCCGTTGGTTAAAGAGATTTCTCGAAGGCAGCAGGAGAATAAAGCCAGCGATCAGATGCACAGTCCCTTCATGGGATCTGTCTGTGGTCCTGAAAGCAATAACACAGGCTCTTTTTGAACCGACAGAGGACATCCCACTTAAGGTTCTATCTCCATGGGCTCTATTTTCGTTCCGGCACAAGGCCGGGGCAGGTGTATTGGCAATTTGGTCGGGTGCAAGGTGAATTATTTCCACTTGCGCCTGATTGATAATTTTGTGGCTCAACATGAACCCGCCTGCACCGAGATGGGTGCGGTGGTGCAGTTGGGGGCATGTAGATAGAAAATCCACTGGCGCAATGCAATTTTGGTATCCATTTTGGCATAAAATCGCACCTCCATTCGCTCAAACCACATCTAAGCACAAATGTTAGCGTTCTGAGCTATTTTTGTGACAGCAGCCTAGGCAAGGGTATGTGGGAACATCTGTCCAAATTCACACAAACTGTTTTCATGGATGTTAGGCTATGCATTCCATCCCACTTTGATGTAAATCCTTCAACCAGTTTCTAACATAATACAGCAACTTAATCTGATAATCACAACAAGCTATTTAAGCTTTGCACTTGTGGTTATTGAATTCATGTGTGGAACAGAATCAGTTGATACTCATCATTATGCACTGTAATCATCACAGTGACAGGGATTACATTACAATTCAACCAACTAGGTGAATGCAAACAAAAGAAAAGAGAAAAAGAAATGTGAGGAGAGTGATGAAGACTAAATAGTGATCACAATCGTATAGAAATCTAATCTAATCTAATAATTAACAAGTGTAAGGTTGTCGTGTCTTCTCAACCTATTATTCAATCTTTTTGATCATATTCAAAAAATATTTTTCGAGCCAACACACCCTGCTCGTGAGTCTTCCTCAGGAGTGAAGCCAGCCAGCCTATCGAATAATTATCTAACTGCTATCATATTGAAATGGTTCATAATTTTTTTTGGGTCACAATCTATGGAGAAAATAATTGGATTCGTCTTAAAACATGTTAAAACTGAATTAATGAAAATGATGAATTTCGATAAGTGTATATTAGCTCATGTGGAAGGAACATGAAATAAAATATCAATTAATTCATATTTGGATGACGTGTATAGTATATAGTACATAGGATATAATGGTCCTATGATGCTATGGAGATAGAAGCAGGGCATGCTGCCCCTGGATTGTCAGCCATACAAAATTGTCAATACGCTGTGCCTTGGCACACTGTTCTTAAAGGTAATGAGAAGAGCTGATTTGATTGCATAATTGAATAATTGAAGCCAGCCCCAACCCCGCCTGCTAATAATGTATTCCTCCTACTCCAGCCCTTTCGACAAGTGTGCCGCGCTGTACTTGCATTTCTGGCAGTGTTGGGGTCTTTCCTCAAAAAAAGTAATACATTACACATTACTTCTCTCAAAAGTAACAAATTACTTTACACATTACTCCCTGGGGAAAGTAATGTGTTACACTACTCCTTACATTAATTTTGCGTTACACCTAAAACCGTCTGCGATGCACTCTCACCAAAGAGTTCTATACATTACTCACTTAATGGGCCAGGACACGAAGGTTTGTTGTGCCAGGCTTTTGCTGCGTTTACATGGATTCAGGCAGACGCTTTGGCAGCAACAGCACTTTAAGGACAGCACAGATAAGAGAGGCAGGACGGGATGTTGCTATTGTGTTGGTTTACCAGCAAACTAGCCAACGGTGACTTTGCTCTTTGAGCAGGCTTGTTTTCTGCTAACGCTAGTTCAAGTAATATAGCATAAGAAACTTTCCATATATTTCCTGGTATTCTGCCCAGCTCTGTTCGTTGGCTGCCTTATGTCAGCTTTTTTAGCAAAAAAGCTGAAAAAAGCTAAATCTAGGTGTTGTTGCACTAAAATTATAAGCTTCTAATTGTCCAGATATAACATGTTTTCTTCATGTACATTGTAATCACATAACATCCAGTTGTACATTTTGTCACGTTGGATACCAAAAAGTTACAATATTGTAACTTTTGGCAGCAATGTCGTCTGCCATTACCAGTGGTCTCTGCTGGCCTCACCTAATTTTACAGTCCTGTTGTTATCCACTAAAATGATATCCGGTTTGCCGTCTATCTGCCTGAATCCATGTGAATGCAGCATTTGCTAATTATTCCAATAAAGACGGAATGACGTTTATCCTCTCTCCATGCACAGTTCAAATTTAAGCATCATGACAGCAAACGGAGATAGAAAAGGGGATGAAGAGAAGCTGTAAGATAGAGGTATTTTTCCATAGGTTTATAACGTTATGCCAATAAAGAGGGGATAATTGCAGTATCTATTTGGATTGATTCCAAATAGAAGAGGTAACTTATCTCTCTCTGTATAATGTAGGCTATCTTTAAGTGTGCACACTTAAAAAGAGTTGTAAACTAGGGGGTAATGTATCTCATTTTCTCTCTCACTTAGGCATGCACTGAAACAGCGGTAAACTAGGTGGGATTTTCCAAAACTCAAGGAATCTTATCAATATTTATTTGAATCCACAACAAAAGAAGGGGGAATGATAATGTATGTAACTGAAGTAATGACATATATGTTAAATCAGTAACTGTAATGTGATTACTGAAATTGGAACAGTAATGCGGAGAAAGTAAGGTGATTACAGTAATGCTTTATTGAATTGAATTGAATTGAATTGAATTGAATTGAATTGAATTGAAATACTTTATTATCCCGTGGGGAAATTCGGTAAAACTTTGCCTGTGCTTTACCTCCAACACTGATCTCTGGTCACCAAATTAGCAAAAATAAGTTGGACACACCCACGTGTGCCAGAGCTTATGCCTAAGGCCCTTAAACTGGTGTTCCTCCTAGCGGTCACTTCTGCTAAGAGAATAAGAGACTTATGCGCTTCGTCAGGCTCCGCTGATTGCATGTTAATTGGGGAGGACTTGAGCCGCATGGTGCTGAAACCGAACAGATTTGGTGCTTTTTTATACACATATATCAGTTGGTTTGCCATGTTGGATATGTGTCATCTTTTTTCTTCCTATAGCCTTTACAGAGACTAGGAAGAAGTGTAGGATGGGCATATGCTTCATGCCCTTACTAAGTATTGGCTTACTCAGGTCAGGGAGTTGCAAGACATTGTTTTCTCCTTTTTCATCTTTGAAAGACGGAATGGAATAAAGAATGTCATTGAGAAGCTTTCTTCTGCCTTGCAGAATGAGAAGTTATACAGTGTAGTACATGTGTATAGTCTGGCAAGATTTACTCGATCAAGCTTTACTTTGCTATTACCCATAGTGCAAGCTTTGAAATGAAGTGCTAATGATATGTAACAATGGTTATATGACTTAGCGCGCAGCTTCAAAGCTGCAGGCTGCTGAATCCTCTCTTCTTTTCTAAGGTTTGCTGATCTAGTGAATTAAAGATGTATTGAGCAATGAGGCATTATATAGCCACAGGGGCGTGGTGTTGCAAAATTTGACAGCACCATCCTGGTTATATGATTGGCTGGCTGAATAGGTCGACAAAAAGTTCAGAACCATTGGCTGGTCAGGGTATTTCCCAAAGTGCAAGCTTTGAAGCTGCACACTAGTTACATTCATAACCGTTGTTACTTCTGTTTGTTTCAGACCTGATGGAGAGCTAACCATTAGCTTGCAAAGCTTTCCATGGGCCTGACGTGCAGGCTAGCTAGCATCCAGCTCTGAACGTTTGTTATGGTACGCCCACTTTTGAACAATCAAATCAAATCCCTCTCGACAATTCAGTTTTGCTCGGAAATATGTCTCGTTACAGAGGCTAGATGCCATTTCACGTTGATTTTAATAAATAGCCATTTTCAAATGTTTGTGGAAAGGACTTTGCTGAGCAACAACATCATTGTGAAGTAAGAAATAAGGCTAGGGTTCCAAAAAGAAATCAGAAAAGAAAAAAATCAGAACTATCCCTTTACTAAGTAACCTGACACCCAACACAACACAAGCATGGAAACCCTGTAACTTCCTCCATATTTTTCCCACGTCACTGCAGACTGCCACTGTGGGTTGTAAGTGGCAATTTCTGGTCACTCATGGCATTTTTGTTAGGGACGTTTCATTAGTATGCATGCGCAGGTCATGTAGGTGCTTCTAGTGATGACACGCCTATCTCTGGATCTCCCAAAATCACCACCTCAAAGGGCATTATCCTGCTTTCACTTGCAAAATATTAACAACACCAACAGTCCCACTAGCAGCTCTGCTGCTCTTTAGTTGAGAATTTAGAACCACAGGTTTACCGACAGGCTGCGCCTATACGTAGGTGCGCCGTGGGTCTGGACGGTTTCGTACTTGTTCTGACAGAACGGGGCAGAGAGAGCAAATAGCCACAGCAGATAGCAACTGATGATACATTGCAACTCCTCAAGCAAAATCAATAATCAGCATGGGCAGGACTATAGACAGAGGCATGAGAATATGCACAGTGCACTGTATGCACATCATTACAGAAGTAACGGTACCAGAAACAACAACAAGATCACATTGTCTACTATGGCTCATAAGTCACCTAGCAAAACAAAATATACTGTGCCTCTATCAACTGCTTTGTTTGGTGTACCGCTCATGTCTTTGATCATGCTAGCCGGCTAGCCGCCAGTCAGAGATAGGGTTGCCAACCCCCCGAGTTTGGCCCGGAGACTCCGGTAATCAGCCTCTGTCTCTGAGAAAGGAAACCCGTAGGTTTTCTTACACTTCATTTAAAAGTGAAATATTAATACTTTTGACGATTTAAGAGAGCAGTCACAGCTGTAGAAGAACAATCCGATGTGGTGAATTATTGGGTGCGACGTTATAGTTTGTAAACGAAGATGTCCCACTGGTTGATGACTCGAGTGTGCACCTGTCAGACGGCGATTCCCAAGTTGATTGGACATGCGCGCAGGCAGAGGGGCGGAGCTAAATTCTGAAGCGTCTTCAGCGGCTACATTCATGGCAGGAATGAAATGTAGGCTAATACAATTTTTCATAGTAGGTGCACATTACCCTACTAAGGTGGAACAGAATAGAATGGTGCTTTTGCCACCTTTTTGGGGGGGTGGGGGAGACTTGTACACCCCGGCATGCTAGGTTACTCAGAACATGTAGGCCTACACCTTATTATGGCAACATAAGGTCTGTAAATTATATAAAATAGAGAATACAGAAAAGAACGAGAGCGTAATGCAAATGGCTGATTCTCCCCACCACCAGTGCTTTTAAAGCAACCTTATCTTTTCATACATCTGTCATTTCCATGTGCATTCATCAACACCAGAGCCGCTATGATTTTTTTTCCAATAATGAAGAATGACATTCCTTTCCATAATCATAATCAGTCAAGGGTGGATAATATAAATGTTGGATACAGTTAATATGCCTTGTCAGCCTTCCCTGAAACCGAGCCATTTTTGCTTTGGTATTTACAAAGTAGTAAGGTCATAGATAGGTGTCTGTCCTGCAGTTCTTCCTTTTGACGTCTGCCTTCGGGCAAGTGCATTCAGAGGCGGCCGCTTTAACCTATCGGCAGTGCTCTATCATATCCGCAGTTTGAGGCCGGCTCTGAGGAACGTGAAACACTTCACACTCCCCCCCCCCCC
>OMKL01053667.1:0-14503 GCA_900302295.1 Parasudis fraserbrunneri | reverse complement strand
CCCCCCCCCACCCTTTCTGATCCCTTTGCCTCAACACAAGCTGGCTCCGGTTTGGACACATGCTGCTGGTGAGGGGACAAATGTCCTCAGAAGTACAGTTTGGGATATCTGTGCATTCATGATGATCTTGGGGAAAGCGAGTAGGGTTTTTCCCCCTCTCCCTGTCCCTGCCATAGCGGCAAAATGCACTCAGTCACTGACACCACTGGTCCCATGTTCTGTAGGTGCTCATGACAAGACATGGCGGTGATATAGTTTTTCATGAAAACCTATGACTGCTTTGCTGGGAAATGAGAGTGACATCTCTATTATGTCAGCAGGTGATGTCACACGACCCGCATGCATCAACTCCTCCCATCCTGCCCACTACGAATAATAAAGTGTTCTAGTAGATCCGCTGTGCATCTCAGCGAGATTGACAGAGGAAAACATGTAATTGAGCAACGGTCGTGGCTGGCAAATAAGCACAAACATCATGCCATGATGCACGGTCGGCCTTCACCACTGTGGTGAATGTTTTCTTCCCACATTTACCGTTCTACCGGGAAATGTGGGCTTTCCACCCACATTTCCCAACTGGTAGAGGAATTTGCACATAACCGGTTAATATACACATTCACCATGGAGTTGGTGAATTTTCAGATTTCCCGGGAAATGTGTATAATCACCATTTTCCCACACATTCACCATGGAGTTGAAGAATGTTCAGATTTCCCGGTAAATGTGTGTAATCACCATTTTCCCACATTTACCACAGCCCCTATCGCTTTGGAGATAGCAAGCCACAGTCAAAGATTTGGCTCACCTGCGCAGTTACCTCGGGGTCGTTCATTGCGGTGTCCATAAGGTTGCTCCGTGGTCGATTACTTTGCTGTGAAATTACTACTACTTTGTGTAGTGTTGTGACGGTTGTAATTTCATGATTAATGGTCTAGATTTTCCACAATATTAACTTGACACGATACTAGGCTGAGAGTTTTCACACGGAACATGTCAGAAGACACAACATGTCAACAGAAAAAACGTGGTGTGTTATCTACCAAGTCTGATACATGCTACTCCTGCTCTTTCCTTCTGCTGGACCCAGAGGGTCGGCCTACAATAACAAATGTCCCTTGCTGGCTGACTGACTCCCCATTGTTGAAACATACATGCGTGAGTGTCGGTGGCCGGGTCCAGCTAAACTAGGCTTGCCTAGTCTTGTTTACTTTGAAATGTTCTGATCTCCCCACTTTGATATTTAATGGTTAAAATTGCAGTACCATTAATCCTGAAATTAGTACTGCCACAACACAACAAAGTAGAAGTAATTTCAAAGGTAATCGACTTTGGACGACACAATGGATGACGGCAAAGTAGCTGTACAGGTGAGCCAAGTCTTTGACAGGGGTTACATTTACCCTATCCTACAGCATATACAGTATATATATATATATAGATATATATATATATATATATATATATATATATAAATGTATGTGTGTGTACTTTCTGTGGTTGTGCTGCTCACCTTTTGTTTATATTTGGATGGGAACTTATTCATAGCAAGGCACACTATTAAGTCTAGGAAATTGTACAATACAAAAGAACCACTAAGCCCCAATAGCTTATTAGTCTTATTAAGGTCTTAACTGGTATGATAAGTTGTAACATCCAGGTTGCCATTAAATGAAATCTCTTATCTGGTGTTCACTCTTGGAGGAATTAAGCAGTAGTTTGGTTAAGAACATATTCACCTCAGAGTTTAATTAATATTAAAGGAGTGGCAAAACAATAGCCCCACTGCATTTGAAATCTTAACCCCAGGAACCCTCATTTGGAATGCCTAGCATATCTCTATGCTGCACCAGTCTAATCTATGGCACGTCAATGTGACCAGGTGAAAAGTGGCGTTAATTCTATATTGGCGCTGGGCATGTGTTGAGAGCAGCAGAGACAGGTAGAGCATGCCATGGGAGTCAGCTCGTGACCTGACAGGGATTGGCAGGCTGGGTGTTAATTGGATAGGTGCGCCAGTCCATTTGTGTTGTCTGTCCCACAGCAGAAGACATTGTAACTAGTTCTTGACTCCCTTGACAAGCTGCTATGCTGTTCTTAAGCGTGCTTATAATCTGGCCAATGAAATTATGTGTGGTTCTTTAGTCACATGACTTTCAGAGGGCACATAGAAAGGGGGTGAGGGAGCAAATACAACATCATAGCAGATCCTGGCTAATCTGAACCCCTCTGGAATGGAGGTGGTTAAGACTGGTGAAAGGTTTGGATATTTGAAATACATAAAAATATAAATTCAAAGTAAGAAATCTACATGATTAGCGTATTTCGATACACAATGTAATTTGCATTCAAAGTGATTATAGTTGTATTCTGAGAAGACAATCCAAAGCATTGTGCTAAGTGCATTTGGACTGGGTTACATTAGCTGTAAGTATGTAAGGGCATGAAGTCCTTACTAGTGGCTTAGTAGGTAATTAGTTTATAACTGAGTTTACACTGAGTTACTGAATTCCAGTTACAGTGTTAGGGCAAGTCCCAAACATAGTCCGGATCTTAAGTTGTTACTAACATGAGTAGCCAATCAGTGATCAAAGAAACATATCTATTGTTATGGTTAGCATGCTCTTTTAGCTAGCTAAATGGCATGCTCCTTACATTACAGGCATTGTGGGTGACTAGTTTGATGTTAAAATAAGATTGACAAATTAAATATTTTATTGATGGTTGCATTGAAAATGGCATACAATTGTGGAAGTAATGATACTGCATGAAGAAAAGCTGATAGGCTACATGCCCATTCTTTAACTTGCAAGGGGTTGCAAAGTACTGGAATATGGATAGCAAAAATATTATGCATAGCCA
Source organism: Parasudis fraserbrunneri (assembly GCA_900302295.1). Lineage (NCBI taxonomy): Eukaryota > Metazoa > Chordata > Actinopteri > Aulopiformes > Chlorophthalmidae > Parasudis > Parasudis fraserbrunneri. Next base: position 11,644 of record OMKL01053667.1, on the reverse strand, counting down.
TGCACATTATTTGCATAATTACATGCATTTTCTATACTTTTATCAAAATGGTTGCACTATTGCAAAGTATTTTCTTGCTTAAATGTACATTTAGCAGTTCGCTAAAATCTTAAATGTACATTTAGCAGTACGCTAAAATCTTAAATGTACATTTAGCAGTTCGCTAAAATCTTAAATGTACATTTAGCAGTTCGCTAAAATCTTAAATGTACATTTAGCAGTACGCTGAAATCTTAAATGTACATTTAGCAGTTCGCAAAAATTTTAAATGTACACTTAGCAGTTCGCTAAATGCTTAAATGTACCGGTACATTCTCTGGGTATAGACCCAGTTGTTCAGCATATCCACTTGTTGTCTGCAGACACTGGCAAACATGAGGCCATATCTAGAGTATTATCTTCAATGATTGAGAACATTTTGGCCCCAAACCATTTGGTACCTCAAGTATTCTTTAACTCGTTTGTTGGATTTCTATAAAAATGAGCTGACCATGCACTAATCCTTCGGATGGAAGAGCTGCTCTACTTTTAGCTGGATTTGCAAAAATGTATATTTTATTTTATATTATTGAAGTGGTTTGTGAAATCTTAAGATGAGTAATTATCAGGAAACTCACAATAGTTCAGATATCTGAGCTTCTGGTAAACATTTTACATTTATATCTTTTGAGTAAACTAAAGCCATATTTACTCCATGTCTGTGAAGCTATGCAGCCTGCAATATCCCCCACTAACGAGCAGGTTGGAGATGCAAGAGAGTTTATGACGCAAGTACAGTTACTGTCAAGTAAGTTTCTGACAAAGCACTCTATCCATAACATCTCTGTCTATAACTCCTACCTTCCATAACTTTAATCCTGGCTGTGTCTTGTCTCTACTGGTCCGTCTATTGGGGCAGTCGAGTAACTGAAGTTAGACAAAGTGTTGTATAGTTTGGTTTGGCTAATAAATAAATAAATAAATAAATAAATAAATAAATAAAATAAAACAAAAACAACCACACCTCATTCGAGTTTCTTTGATATTTATTTTCGGCACCTATGTGACAACAAAACAAAGATATTATTTTCAAATGTAACTTTTTTTCTTATCAATCTACATAGATATAGAATAATAAATACATGATTTTATGTCTATGTGAATCGACAACCACTAAATATTAAAACAGTATAATGTAAGTTATTTCTCCCACAAAGGACAGGAAGAATTATGTTGTAAATCAATTGCAATTAATTAAATTACAAATTCTATAAGAATACTAATCATAAAACAAAATGTGAATAATTACTGATGATTCAGTTAATATCTGTAAACTATAATGGTGCCTTGCATTTTTGTCTGTGTACAATTTCACATTGCTCCACAATAGCATATTTCCAAGCAAGCAATAATGTGTGCTGCTATTTGAATATGAATACTATACTGTCTAATACAGCAAAGGCTGTTCTCCACAGAGTATACACAACCTTCAATTTAACCTCAACCATTATGTTCATTGGAGACTAGCCTTTCTATTGTTAAAGATGCCGCATCCTATTTTTTTTTTTCCTCAGCAAAAGGATTAAATTAAACCCCCTGCATTCCAAACGAAACAGTGATTTTGGGACGCATTCATACAAAATGTGTCTGGAAAAGATAATTCCACTTAATGGAAGAATTTAAATAAGTTGGCTGAAGCCTCTACTGGAGTTTGGATTATATCATGTATTTCCTATGTGGTCATAGTTATCTTTCAAAACATGACCACACATAGAACACAATCAATATGGATGTTTACAATACTTTTTGCCAAGCAAATTCTGATTTAGAAATAAATAAATAAAAAAGATAAACATGTTAATAATTATGTATATATTCTGCTAAGTCATTTGAACATTAACATTGTCATCAATATCATACAGATATTTACAGAATAGATCATCATTGATGTATGTCATGTTTTTCATGGATTTCTTCATTAGGAATGTGCATTCTTCACTTAGCAAAGGCCCAACGTGGAATCAGAATATGGCACCATCAGTACCATTTTTGCCACACTACTGGCTTTGGTTATCTACTTATTTATTTATTTTGATAGTTTGAAGATATATTTCACGGCCAAACGGATTGCCTCTGCTTTTGATATTAGGATTGACAGTACAGCTAAACATAAGTTTTAAAAAATATTTTGAGGCTGTAAAAGGTTTGTTTATATTTGCATTGTTTATAAACATTACGTTATAGTGAAATCTGGAAGCTGTGAGGCTTTATCCATCAAGTCCTACCCTATGCCTTTCAATCCCTGATTGACACTCTCAAAAATTCCACACAGATTGTTTTTGTTTTGTTTTTGTAGATATTTTGTTCAGATGTAGAGATGTCATTTGTTTTGACACGGAAATACCATCTCCCTCTGGTAAATTACAACACCATTCAATATCAACAGTCAGCTCAGGTCCAAGTAGGGGCTGGTCTGAGCTGTCAGATCTGTGTGTGATATCTCAATCAAGCAAAATAGGAAAAACTATTGTTAATGGGGGTGTGAGAGGGTATTTCCAAGCACCACCCTTCAAAATGGGAACAAGAATGTGTTCGGTCAGCCTGAACAGCGCAGGAGGACTTCAGGGAGGACTAGTCCATTGTGACATATGCCGCATAGACATAATGAATTATATTATAATTACAATGCTCAGTCTGTAGAAGTGGACAAAACAGATATTTGGCCAGGGGGTGGAGTGTGCTGCTCTATAGAGACTGGGCCACTCCAGACTACATTTCCATTCAGATCACTTTAACTTAGACAAATCTCAATACCGATGAATGGGGCTTTGTTCGCAAAATGAAAACATTTGAACAAGGACGCCACATCTTCTCATACATCGGAGCCAGATAAGGGATTTTAAACATGTCTGGACAAAACACTAGTCTGGCTAGATTTTACTTTTTTTTTTTTTTTTGGTCAAAAGTCTTCATGTTTTAATACATACACAGCCCAAAAGAACAGCCATACTAAAGTGCTAGGGGGGTTGTTTTTACAAGTTATTGCCACAGGCTAGTCAGTCAACTGTGGCCAAAAGTCAAACATCACATGTGTTTACGAGTGCATGCATTTGTGTATGTATGCAAGAATACAACATGCACGTGAACGTTTATTTGCATCTGTGAACATGGTTTTCCTATGGTTTGGTTTGGTTGGAAGACTGTGTTTAGTGATGGTGGGGGCATAGTGGTTGTAAAGGCATGTGCAGACAGCAACGGGCAAAGCTGGAGGGAGAGAGAGAGAGAGAGAGAGAAGCAGAGAGGAGGGAAGCTGGCAGTGACTGAGAAGATGAGGATTTGACAGAAAGGTGACAGAGAGTTCAAACAAAATGAGGCTTGTAGATTAGCAGCAGTCCCCTCAGTGACAGGTGTCATCTCTTGGGGCAGTCTGTCACTCTGCCTGCTGCCACTCTCTATATAATATCAGGAGGGAGAGGAGGAGAGGCAGCACCAGTCGCACCTCACCAGGCACGGCCTACCCTGGTCTCCCTGCCAGTCACCAAGATTAAAGCCCAAGCGACAGAGGGAAAGCAGGACGAACAAAAGCCAAGCAAAATGTTGACTTATTTATTTACCGTATGTGGCTCATAGGAGAATACTTGTTTCAGCCGTGTTCTGATTCAGCGCTCTTATCATAATCAGAGAGAGAGAGGCTACATGTGATAGATACTTAACTGCTGTGATGACAAAGGTCAGTTTTTAAATTAAAGCAACTGAGTGTGAACATAAAAATCACTTGGTCATGGACAGTGCCCTATGATATGCAAAGGCTAATATCCATAATTAATCTTTGACGCTGTATTTTTTTTTTGCATGTGCTGTATGTTACTCAGTCAGTTTACACTGCTGCGCATCTTCCATCTGTGTCACATCAGTCAATCACCTTTTCCATAATTCTAGAATAGAATCTTTATCAAGACTTGATTGAATTGAAATACTTTATTATCCCGTGGGGAAATTCGGACATTATGTCCACCAACGTTACTATGCGCTGAGAAAATAGGCTGACTTATACAAAGAGAGGTGGAGGGCAGTGCACACCACTAAACATGTACTAACACCTAAGAGAGAGTGAACACTAACCTAGACAAAGAGAAAGGAGAAAGAGGGTGAGAAAAAGTGAGACAGAGAGAGAGAGAGAAAGAGAGAGAGAACAAAAGAAAAATGTTTTGTCTTTTTCTACAGAATCAGTGAGTTTCTCGTGCTCCAGTTCCTTAACCAAGTCTGTGATATCGTCTACACAGGAAGGTATTAACTAAAGCTTGGAGGGAGCCCACTCACATCGTCCTGGTGACACGCAGGGTGAGACCTGCTGCTCCCTGCCCAAGACTCTAGCCATCTGGTCCACAGATTGCACTGAAATGCACACAGCAAGCACTGCTGCCTCCCCTCTGGGTTACAGAGTCACCAGAGGGTCAGACACTTCTTCAAGACTTTCTCCTTTGTGTATTTCTTGTTGCCATTACATGCTCATGTTGATTATATCGCCACACAACCTATTAATCTCGCCAAAAAAAAACAAAAAAACAAAAATGACGGAATATGGCAACAGGAACATCTACTGTATTTACAACAGGGAATAACAGAGAGACAATTGAAAAGATAGATGTGAGAACGGAAGCAAAATAAGAGCCTAATAAGTATTCTGATGTTTTTCTTTTTGACAGATGAGGGATGCCCCCTATTGACTTTGTCAGGGAAGCTTGAACATGGGGGGAGACAGAGTAGAACCACGGAGTGGCGTGTTGTGAGATATGCCAGGCTCCAGCATTCCTACCATTGCAGTTCTAACCACAACGCCAGGGAACAGATCCCTAAGATAATGTGGACAAAGAAATGACTGTACTATGCCTTCAGATGGCCAATATACATTAAGGTTTTAAAATATTCATTGCACAGGTTGGAGGGGATAGAAGGTTATGTGTGTATTTGGTACTCTCCCGCGAATGGAAAATTCTCTCTGCATAACAATCAGGTGATATAGGAGTCAGAAACATAATGAAAACGAAGATGAGTATTGGCTGGATATATTCTATATAATGTAAGGCAATTTTCTGCAGCCAGCAGATGCATCATGGCTGTATACAGCTCTATATTTCTTAGTAGAATTATCATCAGGGTGACACATTATAAACTGTTTAAAATAATTTCATAACTTTCATTCAAAAAAAGCACTGTTTAAATGTGCATTTGCATCGATTCTATATATCCAAAGGTTAAAAAAAAAATAATAAAAAAGAAGAATGAATGGCCATGTGATTTCAGCATAGATTTTGCAGCATAGCAGCATATGTGCCCTGTGCATTTGAAAGAAAACAAAAAAACAATACAAGTCATACGCCTGATATTCCTCCTCACACTGCGTCTCTGCCTCCTCTGAACCAGTGTCCGTTGGGGGAAACAGACCACCCTGGGCACAGTTGTGCTGGAGAGTGAGTAATGAGACAGGCTGTACGTGATGGCTGATAGAGGTTCCCATTAACAGCTCTGCTTCAGGGTATTCTCCTCCCTCTGTTGTTGGGGATGGAGATGAGATCTGATAGAGCCATGTATAATTTGTTGTCACATCAAAGTCACACTTATTAGCTTTATTTTTCCCTTATCACTGTTACATCTACTGTACCTCCTGGTTAAAAATGTTTCCTAGCAATGTACAGACTCAGATGCTGGCACAGGCTTCTGTTATATCATGTACCACTACTGTATGGCGTTGACAGTTTGTGAAAGCCTTCATTGATTGGGAGTATCTGTAACCAGTGCTTATAGAAATGTCTCTTATTCTATTGACATGTTTTCGTATTGGATTCAATGAATGTGTTTTATGCCACAAATAGATTTGCTTGAAAGCTTACATCGATGCTTGGTTTTAAGACATATTTCAGGCATATTCTTCAAGAGCATTCACAGCTTTCCCTTTTCCTATTGTTCCCTCTGCCACTTCCTCTGATCTCTGAGGTTGATTATCTCATCCAACACATGAAACCCAGTAAAAGTTTATTGTACTATTATGTTTCTTGATGTATTTTATAATGTCATTCCACACACACAAGAATGCGTTTGCACATACACATACACATACACAGGCACGTACACACACACACACACACACACACACACACACACACACACACTTTTTTCCCATTAATCTCACAGCTACCCTGAAGAGGATTATTTTGAATTTGTCAAACAGCCCTCCTCATATCTGTGGGACTTTAAATTGGGATATTGTTGGCTAGGGCTACTATCGGAGCAGAATTATTTGACCAACTCAGAGAGGGGGATCTGTGCATTCCGAGGCTCTATTTCTTACCATTGCATTTATAGATGTGCAGCATTATAAGTCATGAGTGGCACCTCATTTCACACACCCTAATGGCTTGACACTGAGAGCACACTAGGGTTCCAGGCAGGAGGAGCTTCCCTTCATGTTTTTTTTGGTCTAAGTTTTATGAGGTGCAGCAAATGGGATTGATTGAAAATCACAGTAAGCTTCTCAATGGCTTCTACAAAACACTGCAGTAGGTGCAGTTTTTGACATGAAAACTTCTAACACTGATGACTTAATTCGTTTAATGATATGTAGACAGGAGGTTTTATAAAATAAAAAAAAATTGTAGCTTTATTTAAGTTTTTACAAACACTGTGTCCTCAATTTGCCACACCAAATCGAAGCTTGTCAACTCTTGAGATAAGGCGAGCTTTAACTGTTTATACAGCAACTGAAAAATCACAGGGGACACGTTGCAGTCTTGTGATGTTTAATACATTTCTATAGCGAGCCGAGCAGACAGTGAGGCTCAGGCTCTGGTCTGTGGTGAACTTATCTAGCCTGGCTGGATATGACAGACAGCATAGCCCTCCAGCTTAGCTGTCATACACCAGCAGCCAGACACAGCTCGTCAGGTAGCATTGGTGGTATAATTGTGTTGTGACACCTTGAACCTGCTGGTGCTATATAACCATGTTAATTTTCTGATAGCACACGGCCGGCCGTTAGAATCAGAGTTATGATGGGTGTAATTTGTGCCTCCTACAGCACTGTGAAAGGAGCAGGTCATCAGCAGGATAAATACAAATTAAAATTGATGCAGGTCTCATTTCTGCTTGACCAGTCTGTGTTGGGAGGGCTGCATAGAGCCAGGGATGGTACACTTGCCATTTGGTCCTCCATTTCAAATCACGCCTAAAGGCACACACACACAAAGAAAATCCAAATGTACCTGCCCAAAGATATGGTGCACTATCACAGACTTTATGATAAGACTGGGAAAGCCGGGAATGAGGCTGTTTACGTAGTTCAGAACGTGTTTGAGTGGAGATGTTTCCTGTTTTCCCATTTTAAGTTTATCACCTTTCATTTCATGTCAGTTACACTTTAATGTTTTCAATGGTGTGTCCGCTAAATACTTTATAATTTCAACAAACAAAATACACTGGAATGAACAGGGGAAAATGGGCAGGCTGGACATTGGACATTGAAGGGAAACTTGAAATGAAAAGCTACTGATTTGTGAAATAATTTCCTGTATGAGTGACAGCCTCATTTTGATTTCTGTATTCATTGTTTGTTGGGAGTGGATTGTGTGTGTGTGTGTGTATGTGTGGGGAGGTGCTTGGATGCAAGACATACCTGGGTAAGTGAACACGTGTCCTATGTCCAGTAATAGGCCAAGGGGGCGTCTTCCTGGACCACTGCCACAGCTTGCCTGACTGGCAGTTCAAGAGCTCTTCATCACAGCCCCTCTGAATCTAAAGGCAAGAAAAACTGTGTGGTGGGGCTTGGAACCTATAACCCTTCCACCATTGTGTTGATTCCACCTCGCTGTGCTCGAGTGCAACCTAAAGTCAATGCCTCAGTTACCTCGGTAATGCAAAGTATGATGGTAAATTTATAAAAAATTCTAATAGATTTCTTTCATGCAGTGATAAAGCAGCACAGAAACACATGTGAATTGTTCCTATGATGATAACAACATTCTAACCGATGATTTATGCATCTTTTTCCATAAAATAACCAAGTTAACTAGGAAAAATAGCCCAAGAGTATGATGTTGATGTCAAATACAGACTCGTCAGTAATGTTTTATAGAAATCCACTGATATAATAATTATGCTATCTCCACTCTTTAGTGGAGGTTGATTGTTCTTGCTGTGAGCTAACACACTTAATTGTAGTATGCAAATGAGAGCAATTACAAAGCTTTTAGGTGAAGAGATGACAGCTGAGGTTGGTTTTATTGGAGGCCTAACCCAAACAGTTGCCATGGAAACAACATAGAATAACCCTATCTGTCAAATTTATGCTTGCGATATGTCCAGAACAATACAGAAACAGTATCCTATAGGCAACTGTCCATTTCATAAACCATTCCATACTAAGTAAACTTTCCTTCATGACTATATTTACTGTAGAGCTTGTTTATGCAAGCAGCTTGGGAGAGGAAGTCATTCGAGATTTGGGAGACTGAAATGGATTCAGTTTACAGACCAAAGCTTGAAATGCTACTTTTATGTTCACACTTTAAGATGCATGTAACATGGAAATCAGAAATATATTATGTGGCAGGTAACACAGGTTGTTGATGTGTAACAATATTCACTGTTAAACAATTAAAAAAGAAGGTGCCTTTCTTGTTTTAGTCTGGTTAGGCCATATGTGAGATAATAGAGAATCAAATGGTGATTGATTCTACATTGAAGAGGTGTTCTGGTCCTGGGGAATGCCTAGAGCATGTCAGGGCAACCACACAGAGAGCCACTCTCCAAGATACTAGATCAAATGACAAGCTTAATGATGACGATAATAATTGTCATTATTGAGCTACAACATCTGATACAGTAGCAATGTCATAATCAAGACCACTGCCATCCTCATCAAAATCATCACCGTCTCTGTCATATTTCATAGTGTATTTGAGGAAATAAATCACACTGGTTGGAACAAGCTTTTTTTCTTTCTTTTTTGTTCTTTTTTTTAAATGACATGTTTTCTTGGACAGAATAATGATATTTGTCCCAAATCAGGCAATTGCAGTTCTTGTCTTTGTTTATTCCAAATTAAGTGGAATGTCACAATGCATGCCTCTAGCATACAAAATAAAAGAAAATCGGCGTCTCAATTTGATATTTTCCATGGCAATTTATATTACAATTACTTTTGTGGATGCTTTCATGAATTAAATATGAGTTGTGTGTCTGAGAATGAGATGTTATAGAGGTAAATGACAAGAGGCAGCCTGTAATTGAGGTGGTGGCAACATGGGCCTACTGAACTAATCCCTGACTGGGCCATGTGACAGACTGTTCTCCAATGGCAGGAGTTCTTTTCGCCACAAAGCCAGGGCAGCTGGGAAAATTGATTTCTCATCTGAGCTGTATTTGATAGCTTTTGAAATCAGAAATTGAAATTAACTAACCTACGCCCCGTCATTAGAAAAGAGCAAATTAAACAGTGCAACAGCATTTCCTATGAGCCCTGCCAGTCTGTGAAGGTACATTTTGAGACAGATTTGAAGAAGCGTGCTTGTTCCCAGTCCACGTCTCTCTCTTATGGCTGGTATATTAAAATGTTTACTATCTTCTTGACACTACTATCTAAAGCAAAGAAATAGTCAACTGTTTGAAATATGAGTGTACTGCACATTTTTTATTCATTTTTGAGTATAGGGTAAATTAATAGTTTTTTTTCTTTTCTTGCAATAATAAATAAACCTAAAAGTAGGTTTTGCCAGCAGATAGTTTGCATTCTGCATGCACTGACTTTTGTCTTCTGCAAATATAATAGTTTGTAATTGTTTAGTTTTCAGGCGTGGATTATACGAGGTGATATATAATTTTTTTTATGTGTGTAGCTCCTTTGAAAGTGTGTTTTGAGAGCAATTACTGTCAGATTTAGACTCTACGGCTGAATACCATTTATTGAGTGTCTCACCACCACACATCATAACCTTTGAAAGTGTGCAATAAGTTCTCCAAAAGAACACAATTGTGTCATTATATCAATGAGATTAGAGAGATACATTTATGGAATATATATATTTTTTTTAAAGAAATAAATGTAGAATTCCTTTCCATGGCAACCGTTATTTTCAGAGTAACAATTCAGAAATTATTACGTAGGTGTTATCTTTTTAAATGATCATCAAACCGTCATGAGCACCAGTTTAAGAAGTAATGGGAGCAAAATCTCTTTGTGGGAGTGAGTGAAAGTGAACAAGGTGCGGAGTGAAAGGTAGTTGGTTCGCGTTGACAAAAGACACGGCGAAACAGATGTTCCCGCAGGTGGACATGAAGATCAATAGGCGGCAGAGAGCAGCTAGATAGTTACCTGAGCTGGAGGAACTTGTAGCAGATGTTAAACAGACTGATGCCCTGGAAGCCTGATCAATGGACAGGAGGCAGATGGAGAAGTACATGTTGGAGTGCTGGGAGGCGCTGTTAGCAGACAGAGACATGAAATAATGGGAGTCACATTTGATATGCAGATGGGCTCCTGTCCACGCTGTCAACAAAACAGGGAGAATAATAGGTTTCAACTTTGGGGAAAACTTCAACTTCAGCCAAAACTCGACTCCCTCCAATTGCTTCAGTGTCATGCTAATTATCTTGTGTATTTATCTTTTCACATTCAGGATCATGTAAAAAAATAAATAAATAAAAAAAGATTATTTGTCCGGTACCATGATTCTAAACATGTAGGTTAGGGCACCACAATGACCATTATTAGGCTTGAGAAATGAGAGATTCAGCAGTTTTCTGGGCTCATAAAGTTGCCTAATTAGTGGTGGTAATAGGTAGTGTCAAGCTGTGAATTAACACACTATCACCTTTACCTCCCATTAGTCTCTTAATAAACAATGTATATCCCCGGGTGTCCCTTGGACATCAGCATCGCTCTGTTTAAATAGACATGGCTGACAAGTATTAGGCTGTATTATCAATCCTATTTCACAAGCACACATGGAAGCGGTCTTTCACATTCTACATCTGCAGTGAATGTTGTATGAGGTTTGTATGTCGGTTTTCAGGCAAGAGTAAATGTTTATTTTGCCTGCGTCTTGATTGTGATAAAGGAACACATACTGTTGTGTATCCATGGGACAACGTGATGTCATCAATCATATGAATGATGAACCCGTTAAACAAAAATTGCATCCCATACAGTATGTGATACAATGTCTGTGACACAATGAAAGATATATCTCTGCCACGGTGAACTCGTATAACTTAAAGGATAATGCAGAGTCCCATTCATATGTGTGTGTGTGCAGCGGGTAGTATATGTCATCCCTCTCTCTCTCTCTCACTCAGCCTCTCTCTAAAACATTCAAGCGTGAGCGTGTGTGTGCGCGCACACACACACACACACACACATACACACACTCACACACATAAACACACGCACACATGCACACAGAGGTCTCCCAGTGGCCTTGCTGTCCGAGAAGCAACTTGAACTAGGCGATAACCTGATAGACTTTATCTTGTCTTCCCTGGGTTTCAGTGAAGCTTGAAGAAGACACTTGAACGACGAGGCTTCCCCCCAGAGTCCTAACCTTCCCCTCCTCTCCCTCTCTCTCTCTCTCCAGCTCTCTCTCTCTCTCTCTCTCCCTCTCCCTCCCTTCCT
>OMKL01053624.1:0-15988 GCA_900302295.1 Parasudis fraserbrunneri | reverse complement strand
CAGTAACAAAAAGTGTTGCTTGGTTACGCTTGATTAATTTATATTGCTGCGACTGGTACAATCAACAGAATGTAAACAAAGCGAGTAATACTTCAGGAACGAGGCATTGCTAGTGTATTTTACAAGTGCATCATCAGTAGATTTAGGATATATCTCAGCCAATTACAATACTGTTGTAAATATTGTTCCTAAGTGATTGGAACATTTTAAACAGAGGGGTGCCAAACAAGACCAAGTTTCATTAGTGATGCTCGAACTGAAGGTCATCTGAAAGTTATTGTAAAAAGGAACATATTTTCAAAAAGAAACCCTTCTATATGAACAATTCTAAATTCTTACAATATGTCCCCCTTTAATGAAATGGATATGAAGGATATAGGATAATTCAATACATCGTTTGAGGCGTCTGAACTGATCACTCCTTTGGGCCTCTGTGAATTTCATATGCATGAGAGTGGGTCATTACACCACTACCGATAATCGAATACACCCACCCTGCTCTCTCCTGAACCCCCACCTCCTTCTGCGCTCCAGCCAAGGTCACCTAATCACCATGTTCTCTCAAAGACCTCCATCTTAACCACAAGCAGTCGGACGGATTTATGTCCTGGCCCCACGTCATGATTACCAATCAGGTGGAGTAATAGCTGCTTAAGCAGACAGGGTTTTTGTCATCCCGGGGGGTTGAGGTGCCAGTCAAGGTTTCCGCTGGGCTCATCTTGCATTGAGGGGAGGGGGAGGGGTGGTTGTGGAGGCTGCTGATACTCTTGGGGCTGTCAGTGCCTTGGATGGAGCCTCCAGGATTAAGCGGCGTTACGGGAAGGGAGTGAGAGCAGTTCTGGTGAAGGATCACATCCGTTGTGGCCCTATACTATATACCCTCACATCCAATGCACAGAGCTATCCATTACCCATCAAGTCTGTATCTACCAGTGCTTTGGTGAGAGATGTATTATCTCGCTGAGTGAGGTGCTGGCGATGGAAACATACTGTTATGGACAAACTGTCCTAAATCTAAATGGCTTTCAGAAACGCGTACTTTGCAGAATGCGACAAGGTGCCTTTGATGCTTTACTTCTCACTGCAGTGCATTCCAAACTGTGGAGGGCCCCCAGAAAAATTGAGAAAAAACATTTTTATTTCAGTATTATTATATGCCCGATTGACAGTGTCAGGGATATTATGATTTTACCCTGACCACCGCTGCAGAGTTTTCGTGTGAACACGATAACTCGAATAGCTTTCATTCAAATCTTTTCAAATTTACTGTGCACATTCATGACCCCTAGAGGAAGAAGCCTATTGGTGTATTTTGGTGACCCCATGACCTTTCCTCTAGTGCCACGACCAGGCTAAACCTTCAATTTTAGAATTAGGGTATCTCAAATACCTTTCATTCAAATCTGCTGTGCACATTCATGACCCCTAGAAAGAGGCCTATTGATTTTAGTGACCCCATGACCTTTCCTCTAGCGCTGCCATCAGGCCAAACTTTACATTTTCTAATTAGTTTATCTCCTGATCCATTAGTCATACAGTCATGAAACTGGTATCCAGAGATGCATCTACTCATGCACATTAACTTTGCCATAAGGGCCGATGAAGTCCGACATATTGGAATTTTCGCCATCTTGAATGATTGGAAATCACTTTTTTCCCTGCTCACCTGATTCTCACCAAACTTGCAGTAAGGAATCTGGCAACTAACATCTTCAAATGTGTCAATTAGATAATTGATAGGCCAAACCATACAGTATGAAGCCAGATCCAATCAAATTTCGGAAAAACGCATGGTAAACAAGAAATGATTCATTATTTGTGAATGCACTTTCCGAAAAGTGGATTTACAATTCGGGCTGTTCGGGGATATACCTGCTGTCGATCAATGACAACACATGTTTAGAGAGAGAAAATATTTATTCAGTATTAATTTCAATCACTCAACCATTATCTCCCTACTAACAGCCAGTTCTGTACTGAATCATATTTCACAAGAGAATTCCTGTCAGGGGCTCCTGTGACAAAATGTCCTGTGATTAAATGGGGGTTTATGGTACAAAGTGCATCTATTTGGAGATAGCAGCATAAAAAGTTCGGGATCTGCTTTATATTCTATATCTTCCCTTCAAAAGTGCTGACAGAAAGATTAACAAGGTACATTTCTGTAAATCAAAATGCATGATGAATGAATTACCAGAATAAATCACATGTCAGGAAAAGAATAAAGATCTTCTCATTTTGACACAGAGGTTCAAAGGTATGTAGTTTTGAACGTTTACCACTGTGATCAGTAACAAATTGTTATAAGCTTAAGAGTTGAAAAAGGGTCTTTGTTTTGCATTCAGAGAGAACATCCAAAAAAATCATGCTCTATGACACAGAGCCATGTAAATCTAAGGTTCTTAGGTGAATGATATATTGTGTAACATTCACGCTCCAAATGTAACAGTTGGCTATGCAAGTGACTGTATGTCAGCGGTTCGATAAATTTCAAAAGTGGCTTAGTGTTATGGCTGGCCATCTCAATTATATGACCCACTAGGCACTCGTTTTTTTGTGATTGTTGCGATCAAAAATACTTGATTTTGCAGCGGCTTTTCTAAACAATGTTGATGCAATTTGCAAACCTTTATGTGATTTTTTTGCATCAGAGAACACATGTATTCACCAAATGGATCACCATTCAACGCTATAAGTATGATAAGTACTTATCATTACTTACCCAACCATTTTCTCATGCATTTTTTTATGTCTGCAGCCCCTAAATACACATTTTGCTATGTTTTTTTTTTATTCTTATTTTTTTTTAATATGCGTTAAAATACATATAAATGGCTCTTTATACAGCTCTGGATTTGGACATTTAATGTGGAGAAATCCTGGAGGGACTGACTAGGGAAAGACAAAATGATCATAGTATAGTATGAATTTGAAGATTTTGTTAAGTTCCCCCCCTAGTCTCCAATTTGAAATTGGTTTTAATCAAGTCAATAAATGGTGAATTCATTATGTGGCTCGTCTCCCTCCTTTGCATCTTCATAAATATCCAACCCTTTGAAGCGTGAAGCTCTTCTAACCAAAAGAGGAGAAAAAACATAAGATCTATTGTCGACTGATTCACACTTGAGAGGCTGTCAGAAGGCGACGTTGCTGAGTGTTCTCATAAGGACAAACGTCTCACACATTAGGCTGACTTAAACAGACATGGATTAAAGGGCCATACCAGTCTTTTTGACACACAAGTCATTTTTGCCTTGACACAATAATGAAGAATGATGACAAATGTATTTTTTCATAATCTTTTACCATTACTGGAAAATGTGGTAGTTATTTTTCTGCCAATTCACCACCATTGGCTTCCAGTGAATCAGAAAATGAAAAACCACATAAACTGAAGAAAGCCACCACATTTAATTAAAATGCCATACTAACATCTTATGTGTCACTTGTTTTCTGAAAAGTTTTGCCATTGTTATATAATACAGTAACTGAGGAAGAAAAAACCATATTAATGCACAATAGAGCAACTTTTCAGGGGAAAAAACAAAAACTTTTCAGGAAAGGAAAAGCACCTCAGATGTGGTGACTTTCATGGGTTTATGTGAGATACGATGGAAGCCTATGGCAGTGGTGAAGCAGCAAAAAATAAGATTTTTCAATAACGGTAAAAGATGAGATGACATGGAACATGTCAAAAAGACTGTCTCCAGTTTTACAGTTTTCTTACATCCAAATTTAATCTAGAAATGAATAATTGAGGCAAATAAAAGCATTACCAAATGAAGCCACGTGTATTTATTTGATATCAGCTATGCTGTCAATAGTTATCTTTACATAAAGTTTGGTGACTCTTTCACAGAAGCCTTCATCATTCAAATCTCACAGTTTGTTTCCATTCTTGCAGTGCCTACCAAATAGTGAATGCAGTGTTACATACAGACAGGTGCTCACCATTTTAGATGGACTCGATTTATAGCCGATCAGGAATGGATCTGAGGGAGTATTTGAGTTGTGTGCCACCAAAGTGTTGTGTGTACTAATGTGATAATTGTACTATGCAATTTTCAGTGACAAGGCTTTAGGCTGATGAGTTTCACCTTGTGGTGAAAAGGTATCTATCACATCTACCAGGTAACTAAAGGAAGAATATTGCCAATGGTTGCAATGTATCTCACAGTTATTTGCATTTAAATGGAAGGATTCCTCTACATGGGACCAGAATAATGAACCCCCTGGAATGAATAGGAGTCAATTAGCCTGACCTGGAAAATCTGACATCAAATTGCAAAATCTCAACATCCATAATGAATCAGCTGGCTAGTTGACATGTAGGTAATGTAACTAGTTCACTGCTATTCAGTTTATTTTAGAGGTTCAAAAACATTTCCAGCCACCTTGACACTCCTCGGTAAACCCTGCAAAGAGGCAACTTGCACAGATCTGATAAGCTTTGTTCAATTAGAAATGGGGAGTGCATGCCTCTTCCAATGTGTCTCAAAAACTCAAACCTGCCTTATTAGGCCAGGATAGCAGCATAATTGTGTTAAAAACGCTCCTTGAATTTGAGACTAATCCAATAGGTGGTTTTCCCACCCACGTCTGACTCTGTGTGCCCCCCATCCACATAATTCTGATCAGAATAACTGGGCAGACTACAATGTATTCGCATTTGTTAGCCATGCTAGCGATCTAAACAATCAATCCATGCCCAAACTTGCTATGTGAAAGAGTGAGAGTCACACTCACAGTCATGCCAATTGGCTTGGCGCCATGGTCTCTCCATAGCCTTTTGTACATTTCCAGTGCAGCAGCTCGGCGCAGGTCGAGGGCAACTCTGTCACGTGACTCAGTGGGTATTGCTGAATGGCTGGAGCACAGTGTGTTTACAAACAGGAAACTCGTCTAGTGCATCAAATACCATCCACAAAACAAATGTTGCTGTTTTGTTGGGAGTGTAGCTTGTGATTTGGCACTCATCCTAATAAAGGCCTATACCATGTTGACTCCTATTGTTACAAGTTGAAAAACACACATTCAACTGTAGGGAAGATGCCTCAGTGAAAACACAATGTGGTTCAGTGGAAACTGTCACAAGCTGGGGACACGCTATAGACTACGATTGCCCCAATCATCAGCCCCCGCCAGTCTTGGCGATGCCGGTGATCTCTGATGATCTTTTTGTGTGAACATTCATGAGACTCTCTTAAGGTCCTCTGATCCAGCAGTGGACTTGTTTGGAGTCTTGGGACCAGCACATGTTTTTCTAACATGTTTAATTATTTACAACTCGGATCTGTATGGACTCCTCTAGAGTGGCGGGATCACAGCATGACCTGCTCTCATCATCTCATTTACCCTCCGTGCTCCGTGGCTCATGTGGGTGTAGCAATGAACAAACATTAGTTTACACACGCAAGGCCCTTCATTTTGAGCACCACCCTTGACTGTGAGTAGTCGAAGAAATCTATGTGTTCTGCATTTTAGTCTACCTTCATTACAACAGACAACTTTAGAAAAGAGCCTTTCCCTGGTACTAGTACAAGGGTTTCTAGAAAACCTATACGAATGTGGCCATTTGCAGACAGATATTTGACATGAATGGCCACTTCCTTATAAATGCTTTATATGACATATGATTTCCTCTCAGACACACTTAGTTAATCTAAAACTTTATTTAAAAATTGCTTCAGGCCACTGCCGATTTGTTACTGTGCTATTACTACATGTACTTCATTAAAATATAATATAGATATTTAAAGAGCGATGGCTGTCCTTCCGTCCCTGTGGTTCACTTGGCAAGCTATTGATGTCTGCTCTTGAATTGTAATTAATGATTGCAAGTCCACTGCATATCACCAGAACTCCTGGACAGCATGTATTTCAATGGTGGCGGTGCTCGCGCCATTATATAACAGCCTGTTACCTATCAATTATGTAATAAAATGGTGCGTGCATACATGCATCTGTGTGTGTGTGTGTGTGTGTGTGTGTGTGTTCAATCTCTGCCTCGGGTCCTGCAGCTAATGAAAGATAAGGAAATGATAAGCAACACATAATACTTGTTAAACAAAGCTGAGGATAAGATGCTTTCCACGGCTGAGCCTGAAGCAAAACTCATTTGGCTCCATTACCACTTCCTGAAACAGAATATCTGAATTTCTCTCCAAAGCTTTGGCACAGGAAGAACATCCCTTTGCCCCACAGATAGGCTAGATAATGTGATTTGGGTTCTTGGCCAACAGTCATTGAATTCTGAATTAACCTACAGTACAGTGTGTAGGCACTAGTAGGCAGATCCGATGAGGTGGAAGCTGATGACATTTCTTGTTTGTGACTGCCCACTATAATATCAGACGGGGCCACCACAAATAGATATCCCATACTGACACAAATAGATATGCTAACACAGTCGAAATAACTGTATCAGTATGTTGCACACAGGCAATCCTTTCCACCACTTGACTCTGTCCCTTGCCTGTCCAACCTTGCTACCACCACAGACAACTAGAGAACTCTGAGGTAGCAATGTAATACTGTTATTGTTTAAACCAACAATATCTAAGATTTTCATGGAAATGTATTCCTTCTTAAACAATCTAAATCATGGAGTTGGGCAAGACAGGAGAAAACAACCCCATCAGAAATGCATGAACATCAGTGAATTGCCCATATGATCCCTTCGGCCAGACGTGTGACGGTGTGACCTCCAAGATATTTTTCTTTTTTCTTGCCATTTTCTCTAATCCTCCTTATCATTTGTCTCTTTGCCTGGAGTCCGTTGACATCATGCGACTTGAAAACACTGAGCAGTTTGGGCAAATTTGCTCAAGTTCAATAGTGCTACTTAAACCTATACTAGTAGGCAGTCTCACGAGTATGCTTGCTTTGAAATGGAGTGAGAGAAAAGCTGGGGCCGAGCTTTTTCTGGAGATGTGCATTGCTACTACAGCTGCTTTATTACCCCTGTGCTTTTTTCTCTTGAATATCCAAGTGCCTTTCTCAGATAGCGCAAACATTTCCAATAAGACAAGCATCTGAAGCAAAAGGCTAGAAGGACAAAGGGGAACCTAATGATCAGTCTGAAGGGCACATCTAGGCTCTAATTGAGCCTAAAGGTTATACTTGAGGAGAGCTACAGTGGTTGTTTTCAACATAAAAGGCCCCAAAGGTCAACCACTTTGGGAATGTGTGCAGGCCTATATTGAAAGGATGCCGGGGGATGCCTTTAATTTGGACAGTCGGTGCTCTTGTAACATACTGAATGTGAATGGTGACTGGCCTTGAAATTCAATGGACTTCATTTTTCATTTTAAAAAGGCCACCGGGGCCTTCTTTAGGTATAATTCATTCTGCTGTTAGCTGTAAATACAGATACGTTTTACTGCAATGGATTCAATTAAATTCAATTACGTTGAATAGAAATATGTTGTGCCCAAGGCGCAGCTGTTTTACAAAGCAAATGGAAACAAAACCTTAAACAGCTTGAAAAGCTCTAATGTGAATATAATATAATATAAAACATTTGATGATTATAGCTGTCATACTGACAATTCATATATCAATGGCTCAAACTCAATAGCTCATAGTCTCAAACTCCATGAATTGGTAGTATGTGGCAAGGCTACCCTCTAACTTATGTCTCAGTTAAAGGGGAACACCGCCCAAATAAAGAATTCCAATGTTATTTCCATGGCCTAGGAAAGTTCAATCAGTTTGTGAACATGAGCTATATTAACTCGCAAAGCCAGACACCAGACAATTACTGTGAGACTCAAACTTGTGATGTCATCAGGTATAAAGTCTGGAGCTGCTCCATAGACAATGAATGGGAGACTGATTTTTTGTTTGTTTTCTTTTTTCTTTTTTTCTTTTTTATACCCAAATGAGCTTTGTTTAATAGTACTGCAGTGTTCTCAGTTCTGAAACAGAAAATGTACCTATATACTCAGAACATTCCCCTGTAAATCAAGGTCAGTCTCACCTTTACTATTTTTTCCAATTTATTGTCTGTGGAGCGGCTTCAGTCTTTATACCTGATGACATGGATTTGGGAGTTTGGGAAAAAGTAGGATTTGGGAATTTTTGGGAAAAGTTGTTCATGTTCACTAACATTTTGGACTGTCTTAGACCATAGGAATAACATGTTTGAATTCTGAAAATGGGCATATAGTTCCCCTTTATGGACTGAGTCTATGTTCTAAAATTAGCAATTGAAAGCAGCTGTTAAATAGAAAAATCTCTTCCTGGGGGAGACTGTATATTGTATATACTGTATATTGGGTATTTACATTTTCAGAATGGGATGGCAGGATAGCTTAGAGGTAGAGAGGCAGACCAATAACCAAAGGGTTGCTGGTTCAACCCCCAGCATCGACAGGAGGGTGTATGTGAGCTGGAAATTGCAGGCTGGCTGTTATTACATCTAGAGTGCCCACAACCATCGCCCTTGAGCAAGGCATTGAACCTTTATCTGCTCACAGGTACACTGTACTGCAGGCAACCCTGCACTCTAACCTCCCTGATGGAATACATATATATGCATAGGGGAGTTAGATTGTGTGTATCCAGGGAAGACAAATTCTGATTACATTTTATAAAGTAGCCTAATCTTAATCAATTACCCCTGTCCTTGAAAAAGTCTATGAAAACCCCAAACACATTCGAATAACAATAATGAGATCCACTGTGCCTCAACACCTAACATAAAACTCTATCAGGGGAAGTGCGAAGGAAAAGATTCACCTATGGTGAGCAGACACTTCCCAGAATAACTGTTAATTATTGCTGTGTCAATGTATAGTGTTAGGTAACTTTCCTAATGTTACCTTAGCTTTTAGGAACATTCTATTCTAATATTCTCGTCTATTCTCATGTTACCACATCATTATGATCACATATTTAGTTTTCAAATGAGGGAAATTAAAGGGATAGTTCTGATTTTTGGAACCACAGCCCTATTTGTTACTTACCAATGATGATTTTGATCGGTAGAGTCCTTTCTCAGCACAATCCACGCTGTTCCTCATACTAGCTCTGGCAAGTTAGCCACAAACCAATGCAAAGTCAATGGGGTCAAGCTCCTATCTATACAAGCTGACTGATGACAATTTAAATCTACTCCACAGTGCACAGAAATTAGATTTCAGTTTACTTCAGTCTGCTTGTACAGGGCAAGGGTTAAAAAAAATAAATACATCTGAACTATCCCTTTAAGGTTTTTAAATGAGCGAATGAATTTCATTATATCTTTGAGTGTTATGTGCATTCATAGTCTTGTAGGCTGCACTCACTCGGCTGATGTGGAACATTCACACACCAGTAATAAGTATTGTAAGTAAGTAATAAGTATACAACTGCAAGTACATTTCAAAACATTCTATGGTTGAATGCTTCAATTTGTATTGGTCTGTCTGTATAAACAAGGAGGGGGGGAAAGCACAGGGTCCAAGGTTACGATTAATACACCTCTTCGATCTTCCGGTCCGTAGACCAGCTCAAATTTGACTGCAAATGCCAATACAGCATACGTCTTTTTCTTGACACGGCAAAGTTGAAATTGATAATCTCAATCGAACGGGGGTTATAGGCATTCATAAGTCAGATCCATCAGCAAAGTCGATCAGATCGGCGTCTTTGGGGGCATGAGAGCGAGTCAACAGAGATGAGGTGCAATTTAGCAAACGATTAAAATCAATTTGAAATATCTGATCGTGGGGGCGGAGAGGTAGAATGGGAGATGGTTGTCGGTTGGGCATCTCCCCTCCACTGTTACTCTCTCACTATTGACTCACAATGCTCATTACCGGATGAAAACGGCATGAGAGGGGACAGCTCCATGACACCATGATTCATGGCACGTGGAACTGAAAAAAACAGAAAGGTCACTAGATGTACCCCACCATGCACATCAGAGAGACAGAACGTAATGCGCTGACTATATCTGACATGTATCGCACATGATAACTCTGCATGCATGACCAAGCTCTCCAATTCAATTTTAAGGTATTTGATAGAGGCTGTTTAATGACGACAGTGTCTGCATTTGTTTGAGCAGCTATATGTGTACAGCTATTATTACACTGTAAGTATGAATGAATCTGTCGCTTTTTACGGGCAGATTCCGATGATCTCCAGTTAATGCATCACAGCTTGGCTTGGTCTTGATTGGCCCTCCTCCATAAACAACTCTGTTTGTTACACGGGGAATACAAATAACTAACTCACTACTTTTATTGCAATATGCAAAGAGCTTCTCATATTCATTATGAAAATGCTACATTTTTCAAAAATGTAGAATAATATGGGATTCATTTGATTTGGACAAGGCTAAACCACATGCAGAGGAGCCTCGGCTAAATATCCTAGAGTGAAAGCTGACCTATCATTTTTCACACGCCCCTCTCCAATGCAATTAAGTGTGAAAATAGCAGTTCGGCATACGGCTCCAAATTACCAGGAACAATGTCTAATTGCAGCTTCATTCTGTGACTCGGTTCATTACTTGGTATCTGACCTTTTTACAGCTAATTAACATGGTTGTCAGCGACTTCTGGACTTTGTTAAGATGCATCACGCCATAGACGCAGGCTGGCTATTAATTCTAATAAAGCATGGGGAGAGCGGGTAAACACACACAGGGGTCTAACACAACATAGAGGCCTACTGGTAGATTCATATGACCTTTAAGGAGGCAGAGTAAACTATATACCTCCAACACAGTCACACAGCTAGCTTTAATGACCTGCGGAAACTGTGTGCAGCCTACACTGAAATGAGATCTTTAGACACCGTATTTCCCTTGTGACCACAATTACCTAAAAGCACTCACACCGGAGTCACTGTAAATACAGAACAAAGTAATTGTTTTGTTGTGGTTACGGCATAACCATATGGGGACCTGAAGGTCTTGTTAGCGGTAGCTAATCATGCAATGAGAAATAAGAGTAAGACGTGTGTGTGTGTGTGTGTGTGTGTGTGTGTGTGTGTGTGTGTGAATTTTGTGCAGACTTGTGTGTATGTCATACCAGTCAACAAGAACCCAATAACATCTGTAACATGTCCGCTTTGGTGTTAATAGTCTTTGATTCCAGAAGCCATATATGGGGAATAATATACAACATATGCAATCACTGCAACACAGATGGGTTACCAGTCAGTAGAAAGTCATAGCCTTTACTTTCATCAAACCTAAACTAAAATGTCAGTAACATAATTATATACTGACCCATCCAAGCAATTTAAAATAAATAAATTAAATAAAATGCATGGTTATGACTGAGGATATTGTAGCTCACTAACCCATTTGATATTCATCATATTACCTTTTGAAAAGCCTATAGGGAGGAAACGAGAGCTTTCACAAATCGGAAATAAACTAAGTTGTCATGGCAACATAGAGCAAAGATTTGTGAAAGCTGCAGTCTTAAATCTGCCATGCTATAACCAAAGGAGAAAGATAATCCATCAATCCTGAAGGTATAATTACAACATTACCTTGCTCAATATTGTATGAGTAGACCTGGCAAAATGATGCATTTCATTGCATCCATTGGTAACATTTAAATTATGTATCATATTTCAAAGTCAAGAGTATTCAGCCTATTCTAAGGCCTATCAAATCAAGTGTGAAATATCTTATGTATGGAGTTTCTCAGTCTCTCAGTGTGTAAATAATATTCACTTTGTTCAAGAAGACATCCCAGAGATTCGAAATAGACAAACTGTTCAGACAGTCTAGACAGTGTAAGTATTTGGCACTTATTTCCTTATCTCACTCAAATCAAAGGTTAAGAGACATGGACTGAGATACTAAAATGATGCAAGACACATTTACAATTGTTTTTCAACAGGGAAGGGGCAGCTCACCCAAAATTCTAAAAAGCATATATTTCCATTGTATTGGAGTGACGGCAGACATCTCCTCGGCAGGTGTCTCCAAAACTAGGCAAATCACACCAAAACTATCTGGATGGATACATAGCACTAAATATGTTTTTTTGGGGGTGAACTGCCCCCTTAAACTTGCTACACTGGTGTTTTTGCTGTCATTGTCATCCTAACACAAACTTAAGTAACCAAATTCCAGAATGTCCAAAATGTCTGCCAGCATTAGCCTCCCTGCTAGCGTGGGCCTAAGTACTGTTTCTTTTACAGTATAATTTGGCAATTCTACCTTTTCTATCAAGGTACAAAAGCATTTCCAGCTTGGTCTTGCTTTCTCTGAGACAAATGATAGCAATTCCAGCTCAACAAAAAGAGCTTTCAAAACCTGACAGGTAAAAAGAGGCCATTGTACTCTGGCTGAGTATGCATCTGAATGGTGGCCAAGAAAGAAAAGAAAAAAACAATAATAGCACTTTGATTCAAAGATTTGAGGACAGGGTTATGGGGTGTTGCATTGAAAAGGCTCCCTAATCGTCACTTTCTCCTTTTAAACGGTGTCAGTTAAGGCCAGAACAAACATAAATGGGAGGTCTGAAAGAGCTTTGTCTGACTGTGTGGAGATGCAGCAGTGCTAATGATGCTTTTTGGCTTAATATCTCGCATCCATTTTTGTTTTATGGCTTCAGCCAAAACTCCTCTGCAGCTATAAATCACTCTAATGAATGTAACAGCACATTTTCTGACACACAGGAGAGAGTGCAACAACGAGAGAGCCAAAACTTTGAACATTCACTTCGATGAACATGAACACATGAATAAATGACCTCAACTGAAAAAAATTCTTAGGCGACTAATAGTTTTAGATTTGTCGACAAATCAACCACCATAGTTGTTTGACTGATCTTGAAAATCAATTTTCCCACATTCTGCAACTGAATGCAGTCATGCAGAATGATTTATTTAATCTAATACGCATTAGAGACCAAAGCATATTTGTTAATATTAGTGTGGAGCCAGTCAGAGACAACTTGACAACAGAGGAACATTTCTCAGGAATTAACTAAAGAAGAAAAAAGAGAAATTACATAAAAAGAAAAATCATAGTTAACTAACAGACCCTTTATGCCGGTGCACCTTGGCACCGTGACTGTAGCTTGCAGAGCTTCTCTGTGTAGGCCACGTGTACCTCTCCAAAATCTCAACTGTTCCTCAGTCTTGTGGACAGCACATAGACATGAATGGCTGCGAGTGGTTGTCTATCAAATGGAGGCAAACTGATTAGTCAGTTACACAGTCAGTCTCCATAAATGAACGCTGATAGATGCTCCAATAAGCTATCATCGGCACTGGCAAAGTGGGTCACGCTCAGATTATGTCCAAGACAAATTTCCCTAGGGACAAATAAAGTAATCTTGAATCTTGAATAGTATAAACCACTGGTTCTCAACCTTTTTTGGTTTGTGACCCCTAAAAACAGAGGGATGTGTTCTACTGTAAGGTATGCTACCCTAAATGTAGTATGTGCTCTACTATTAGGTAGGCTTACCTCCAATCCTCCTCAGCCTAAGCCCCGTGAGTAATGGTAATGTTTTTGCACTTGTCGGCTGGTTTAAAGCTTTTGCTGTCAGCAATGTCAAATGTAAGGGTTGTTTCACAGCTGCCTTTTTCAGAAGTGCAAGATAGCTGGTAGCTATTGTGGAAAGGCTGGAATAAGGGCTGGCATTTTGCTATTCCTCCCAGACACAGTAAGACACAAACACAGAACTAGCACAGTGGGGCGTTGGAAAAAAACATGAAACAATATTCAAAATTGAAGTTCTGCAAAGGGAGTCGATGTAAAAAAATAAATAAAAAAGAAAAAGAAAAAAGGGAGTGGAGTAGGCTGGGACTGGGGAAGTGTACTCCTTGCGGGCCATACAAAACAGGGAAGTAATGATGTAAGATTACGAGATTCAAAGAAATATTCAATATTGAATGGTTCAAACAACCAACACAATCTACCCTCAACTCTTTGGACAAATTTGTGTCAACACCTGCATTTCACAGAGGGTGGGTGCTGTTTTGATGAACATCTGATAAGTGGCAATGAGCAAAAACATTATTTTATGTTATTCCACCTACCGCACATAGACCTGCAGCTTTAATTATTTTTACACTTGTCATTCAAAAAAACGACCACCCTTAAAATAACACAACTGAAAAGTAAAGCTGATTGGTATGTACTATGGTAATCTCAAACATGTGCCACAAATTAAGAATCTTGCATCAATTCATTTCATTTTACAGTTACAGCATAGTAACTAAAAGTTATTAGTAGTAAAAATGATGGCGACATTTTTTTTTTTAACATTCTTAGCATTAGGCCTAATCTTATGTCATTATGAATCAAAGCACAATCTTTTTGAAGCCGTGTGAACGGCTTCAAGGCCCTAAATTACTAACCAATTAATGCTACTAAACCAACTAAATTGTAGGCCTGCAATATGTAAACAACACATTTTTAATTTCATGATCAATTTGCATGTTATAACACTTTTATTCTCAGTGGATAAAGTCAGAGTTAATTTTTTCTGTTTCAATATGATGAATAACTAAATAGTTGGTAATTCACAGTTTTTTTTTTCTAAAATCTGTGTCTATCATGAGTTATTAAAAAAAAAAAATATATATATAGACATTTATGTAAAGAAAAGGTGTTTTGTGTAAAGGGAATATGTCATTTTGAGAAGACTGGTGTAAACATTTGTTCAGAAGCTTAGTTTACATTAAGCAGCTTCTACAAAAACACAAACATTTAATATTTATAGTAGCCTTTTATGCCTTATGAAACTGCAGTGGTTGTAGAGGCTAATTTATAATATCATAATATCTCAACATTTTCCTATCCAGCCAAAATCACCATTTTCAACTGGGCTGCCTCGCCTTAACACCCACACAGCCCCCAAGAACTATATAATAGCAGAAAATGCCCCAAAACAAGCTTTGTTCTATTACAGTCATTGACTTTTTGTAATGCTGAAATCTTGGTTGCTGATTAAGATGTTAACCAACTGATACCAAATTTAAAAAGGCAACTTTTTAAGCAGGGTTGTCCATACCTTTGTAGTTTAGTGTGAACTAAACCGGGTTTTCACCATCGGACACAATTTGAAAAGCTGTGTTGTCTGTCCTGCTTTATATGGGTGAAATGGCAGATTAAATCACATAGAAATGCCCCACTATATATGTACTGTACCTACACCCACTGTGTTTCGCTAGCATGTGAAAACAAGTAATAAAAAAAAGAATGTCTTAGCTCACTAAATGTTGGCCCTCCAGTCTGCACAGGAAACAGGTGTGGTGCAAAGAGACTCTTAACATATGACCTCATCCACTAGACTACCTTAAAAACTATTTGCTTTCTGACTGCTTCACAACCTGAGTTGTACGGAACATTAATGCGAGTTTCCAAAATGTAAGCCAGTTCGGCTGTAAAATGTCGATTTTGCAACACGTAACCAGTGTCCTGGAGAAACCCTCTCAAAATGTTTGCCAGTTCTTCTTTTCAACTGCAATTTACTGCTATCAGTGTCAGCATAGAAACATACACAAGAAACAGAATTATTACAGTTTATTACTGTATATTTTAGAACAGGAATACCAAGAGTCTAGTGATGATGTCATCAAAACAAATCCAAGAGCCACACTAGTGTTTACTTCCTCTATGGGCAGAGATGTTTGACAGTGGAATGTTAATCAACTCTCTGCATAGGAATTTGTCCTAGAGCTGCTCCATACCGTGAATAATGGAACAACTCATAGGACACTATGACAGTAACCATGGCAATTTTACTGGGATATGGGTATATTTTCTGATTCAAAACTGTAAACCCTACATTGAAATAAAACTAATTTGGACTCAACTGTATTATGACCCCACAAAGTTCGTGACTAAGGGCTCTTTCACACCAGCCTTGTTTAGTTCAGTTGAATCAAACCCTGGTTCGTTTACCCTCTTGGTGCGGTTCGTTTGCGGTCTCACTCAGATGCAGACCAAAACAGGTCCGGTTACAAATGAACTCTGGTACGGTTCATTTGTGGTGAGAACGTGATCCGACCTCAATTA